>WAAD01003479.1:237167-262723 GCA_013389945.1 Fregata magnificens | reverse complement strand
CAACACCAAGACCAACCCAATGAGGGACATCGTTCTCATATCCACTAGCTGAGATGACAACTAAGTCTCCAGCTTTTTTTGTAGTTTAAGGCTTATGCTTTAAGCTGAGGATACAATATCAGACTGACAAGTTCAGATAAAGTGGATGATCTACAGGAAAATGCAAGAAACAAAACATCCCCTCAAGATACGTAGTTATGTTCATGCAGTTAATAGATCTGAGATAAACACTGTAATGTCCACTCTTTTTTTCCCATGATGTAAAGTAGAACCTGCAGTAGAACCTGGAAGATGCTGCTTCCACCACAGGACCCATAGAAGTGTCTGTGCTGCCTTAAAGTGCAAACTTTATGAAGATTCAACACTACCTTCCTGTTCAGCCTCACCTGGTAGCCACATCCACAGAGTCCACATCATTTCCATAGATCAGAGGGTTGAATTCTGTGGAGGGAGTAGACTGCAAATCATTCTGTGGTCTTCCCAGCAGCAGTGGCACCTCCTGCCCCTCATGGAACTTTTCTAGATTAAGAATGGGCTGAGTATTCAGACTCATGCTGGCCAGTGCCTAACAAAGGACAACATTATGCACACATTCAGCAAGAAAAGTTATTCAAGGAACAAGAGAGAGATCAGAGCTACCCTGCCGTCTAGGCAATTGCAACAATTGTGCATGCTCCATTGGTTTGTATTAAACCATCTCCTACGCTGAGTCAACAAATATCTCCTGGCCCTCCTTTATGTAGATTGTCAAAACGATCTCCTCAATGCTGAAACAGTCCTGGAGCCAGCCAAGGGGTAGCACAGAAGTCCGCTTTGCTAGATCATTCATGACGTGAAAACAGATAGTCCAGATTGGACCACTAGTAGCATTGGCATTGTGTACAACTTATTGTAGAGTTATTCCCATGTGTAATTTGAATACATCTTGGGACCTAGAGGCCTTGAAACTTGCCTTGCAATTTGGCCATTCAACCAGTGAGTTTGATATCCCAGGACAATGCGGAGACACCTTTACATAGGTATCTGCCTGTAGCCCTGCAAACCTCCACTTCCCATCTGAATGAGGTCTTCATCTCTCCGTAAAGCTACCATCCTCTTCAACCCTCATAACATCTTCAAGGATATGCACTGGAGCAGCACAAGTGGTAAATCAGTCCTGGACACCCAGACCTTTCCTAAATTTTCCTCATTTCTCCCATTTGCCCACTGAGTCTTCATCTTTTTATTTCAAAAATAAATAAATTTATAAAACAAAACAAAAACCAAAACTCCAAAGGAAAAGGGTAAAATGGAAAATTGAGGGGAAAAGAATAAAATAAAGAACCTTGTCAGGAGTGAGCAGCTGTTTCTGAGTGATTGCAGTCATGCTAACCAGACACTGGAGGCAAGATGGAAGATCATATGATACCACCAGCAGCCCATCAGAGCCAAGACGAACACATGACCACAGAGAAACAGATGGAAGGAAAAAAAAAATCTATTACTACCAAATATCACAAATGAGAGGAAACAAAAGGGACCACAAAATAGGCACATCTTGGGAGAGAGGTTTAACTGCCCCACCCCCAAACATTCACATCTGGCCACTTTGGAAAGTGGAAAGGCTGCTGTCCTTATTGATGCAGCTAAGAACTTTCTACTGCAGTTTAGCAGATATCCTGAATTTTATTCATTGACTCTAAGACCCAAAGGCACACAAAAGTGTTAACCTTAGTGATGTGGGCCACAATTTAGTCTTCTCTACTTTGTACAGCAACCAGTAGCACTCCTTCTCCTTTGCCAATGGTCAGCTCTTAATAATAATGCATATAGAATACATAGGGATGTAACCTGAATTTGGGTGAACACTCTGAGAATTTTAAATATGTCTTCAAGGAAATTGCAATTTGTTCTTCTGATATCCAGCTTTGCCCTAGTGAGAGAGTTTTGCTGAATAGTGCCTGAAATTGCAAGGGGGTGAGGCAGAAGTGGGAGGGAAGGCGGATCTAACAAAACTCCAAGCAACACATTGCTTCCATCTGTGCTGACAGCAGGTACTGGGGTATCATAGAGGTTACACACCTTGCTCTCCTGGTCTACAAGGAGAGAGAAAGAGCAGAATTCATCACATTAGTAACACACTTTACCTTTAGATACTGCATGCAGCGTGCATAAGGAAAACAGAAATAAAGAGATAAAACCTGCTTGACACGATCAGCCAGGATGACCCAAGCTGATTAATGGCTTAGCAGGACCTGAGAGGAGAGACTGAGACCTCAACACACAGATCTGTGAATGGAGGGGAAACAAAGATGATCATAGCTTGGTGGATCAAGTCAGAGTTTAAAGCCCACAAGGCAAATGTAAAGGAGGAATCTGGAACTTTCTGCACCAACTGGAAACAAGTTAGCCCCAAACAACAGTAAAAAACAGAAACCACCTGTTGCGTCCAGGAGCATTTCAAATTTTCCCTCACCTGGCTAAGAAATTAACTGCAATTATAAGCCTCAGTGACCACTCACTTTTCCAAGTTAACTCTCTCCATTAAGACAGAAAAACAGCAGCTGGATACCTATCACTTAACATCTGTATCAATTAATATTGCTTTCCAAGCTCAAAATTCTGTTGTATTCTAACATGGGGTATGTTCTACCTGGCCAACTATACAGAAGAGGCATCTTAAACAGGTTGACAGGAAATTCCTAGTCCTGTGCTTCCCCTACAAATGACAAAGGTGGAAGCAGCAGAGAAGGAAAAGATGAAACAGGTAACAAAAATTACAATTAAGTCCTCTGGAGAAACTACAGAGAGATCTGAAACAAGATGAAAGTCTCAGATTTCACTCAGTCAGGAGAAGACAATGTTAGAAAGTCATACAGCTCAGGGAGCTCAAAAGAAGACACCACTATAACATTGTTTAATCAGCCACCCTATTGATTAGTCCACCTCCACATTCCGAGAAGGAGACCTCTCCATGACTGACCAAGGGGCACTTTCTTGAACAAGAGTATTCTAGCAGTCTGATACATTTTCACATCCGTCTGATGTGCCAGGATACATGCCTGCTTTTAACTCATTTTGCTGTACATTTGCTGACTTGCATTCTTGTCCAGTATAGCAGAAGAGCTGTGCAAGACTACATCTGCCAAATTCTACTGAATCTAAGTCTTTTCCCCAAAATGCTTATTACCTGTTTCAGATGCTTTTTCAGCTCTGAAGCTTCTGGTTCTGGCAGTGCTGGCAAAGACTCTGCATTTGTGGGAACGATCACCTGGAATTAAGCACAGCAACAGACTAAGAATTTCCCAGCTGTAGTCATTTCCAAAACAGAATCTCCTGAATCTCCACCACTCCAGAGACTGAGGAATAAAACCCATAAAGTAAAATAATTAATAAAAAAAACCCCACAACACAACCCCCACACACAGACACCTGTATCAATACTTTGATTTTTCACTTCCTTATGGTTGTTATTGTTTACAATATCACAAACAATGGAGGAGTTACTTATCATGTACTACAAAAAAGAGGAGTTTGAATGAACCCACACTCATCTTTTGGAACTTCCATCAGGTATAAGATGTTATACACATTTCCCTTGAAAGAGCCTTGCTCATGCCCCAGTAGAAAGCAGGATACATAGTCCCATTTGAATCATGACAACCAATGCAGATGGAAGGCTCTTAACAGATTGGGTTTCTTAGGTAGGGCTATAAGAGACAGGGTTACAATTACTCAAGAAGACAGCTTTACCATTTATTTGAGGATTTATCTTCTAACGATACAGCCAGATGGATTAAATGAAAAAGAATGCCTTATGAGCAAAAGAAATGAGGACTTTGAGACACAACAAGGAACAGAATCCTAAAGTTTAAGATGGGAGTGGCAAAGGCAGACTGAGGCCAGGTATTCTTAAATTCTCAGTGGGTACACTGACGAAAGTGCACCATTCCCTGGAAACAAAGCCACAAGTCCTTATAGGCACCACTTACCCTATTGGTATCCAGGTCAATAAGCCATACATCATCAGGCATTTTAAAATCCAGTTTGTAAAGGAAGAAACTTGCTGGAACACCAATGATATAAGGTGTAGGGGCTAGAAGCAACTGAGAGAAAGAGAGACTTTAATAAGGACAAGATCTGCATTTGATATCACCATGTTCTTCCCAAACATTTATTTATTAGCTACAATATGTTTATAGCAGAGGAGACAACACACAAGGCATTGATAAATAAGTAATTAATTCCACACAATAGAAACATTTAAAAAAAAAGAAAGAAGAATAAAAGCTTCTGCTCAGAGAGCTTCAATTTTCATCTAGAAGAAAATAAATTTCTGCCTCCCATGCTCCCCCCGCCAAGGACATAATTTATATGGCTGCATCGCTCTTTGGAAAAAACTTAGATTAGCTAACAGCTTGCTACATCTATCATGGACCAAGAAAAAAAGATGTTCAGAGTAAGAGCGTAACTAGAGAAGCAGCAAGTCACAGATGAATACATCCTCAGCTCAAACTGCGCCTGTGCCATTGTAAATATGGCTTTACCCTTGGAAGGGCTTTACCCTTACCCTTGTAATGGTAATTTGGTTTCAAAACAATAACATCTCTAGGAAGCAGAAGAAACAGACACATTTTTTCAAATGTACATGGAAAAACTAAGGGGAAATTCAGGTTGTTTCTGATAAGGGAATCAGCAGAGGGAAAAGGTTTAAATCAGTAAGGCATGTAGCAGCTTGAGACCAGTGGCTTGGGAGGCTAATTTATTCTTTAAATCTAGAACAGTTCGTCACCTCCAACGGGCTGTACAAGACAAAACCTGCAGCACCAGTTGCAGGATAGCACTCAGGTAGTAAGATGGCCTGAATTCTATCTGTCCAAGCAAAATAATGAGCGCCTGCAGAGAGCCAACTATTGGTAAAACCCAGGCTCCCAGCTGAAGTAACTCAACACTTTATACTTCTGAGGAGAATAAATTGCAGTCAGTAGTTTCTAAACTCTGAATCAAGAGCCCTCAAGTGTCCTTAAATATTACTCTGGACCCTCCCCAACAAGCCTTAATACTCCGTTGGCGGGGGCGGGGGGGGGAATACTCGTCAAAATATTGTGGATCTATGGCCTTTCAGTCCATTGCTTGTGAACCACCATGAACTACTGCTTTGAATCATACTATTCACTAAGCGTGCTTTGAAAATATCCTAAATAAGTGGTGTTACCTATGATTTAAATAGTTAGTGGCGCTCTAAGAATGTTCTTTGCAAGGCAGACTTTGCTACAATCGCTGAGAAAACAGCAAGGAAGGAAACAAGGACTACTCCTATATAAGCTTCAGACATCACAGAAACACCCTTTGCAAAAGATCAATAAAGGAAAAATATGTACCTGTTCTGCAGAGGCCATGCAGGTGGGAAGCAGAGGGATCACTGGGAACATGTACTCTAATGGGTAGATCATAGCCACAAAGGCCATCACAGACATTGAGAGCGCATTATAATCTCGGGACTGCAATACAACCTGCAACCAAAGAAACTCACATTAGCACTGCAGCAACCATTCAATTCTAATACTCCCCCCAGGGGTATACAAAGATCACAGCCTGCAGGCCTCTGATTTGATGGCAGTGAACTGGATGACACTCCATTAATCTGTCTGAAAACAAGCTTCAGGTGCTTTTTTGAGTGAGAGCAAAACTTTTCAAAACAGGAACCTCAGAAGGAGCTATTCCTTCCCCCCTGCAGCCAAACTGATTCCAGGCAGTGCAGGAGACAGCTGTTCTACATATCCAGCCTGCCCTGGTTTTGAAGAGGGCAGAGCTTCCTACATACCTACCAAAGACCAACTCTTCTCTTCCTACCTTGTGCTCCAGAAGGATGCAGGTCAGCACCTGCAGGCAGGCATCCACTCCCAACAACTCCAAAGGAAGATGTAATGGAAAATCCACCAAGGTGAAGCGGGATGGATCAGGAAGAGCAAAGGTCAAAGCTGGCTGCAACTCATGTGGCAAGACTTCCACATCTACCCGCTTCTGACCAGCAACAGGCATCGGTGAACGGAGCAGCCGGTATATCCAGGCCTCAATCTCCCGCAAGTCATGTAGCAATGCACTAGACTTTTCTTCCACCAGGAGGGAGCCTGTGAAAATCCTCCACATTGTATCCCTGTACAGGGAGAATAACAAGGTTAATACTCCCAGAGCTTCACTTGACAGCCATTCCACAAGGCTCTTCCAGGGAAAGGGCAGATCCAGCAAGAATTAAGAGATGCAGCTAACAAACATTTGGTCACACAGAGGAAGGGAAGGTAGGGATTTAAGCTGACTGAAACAACCACTGTGGGGAAGTATAAATCTTTCTGTGGCAGAAATCAACACATCACTTTCACCTGAGAGTTCATTCATTCATTTAAAGGCTTCAGTTAGGCCCAGATCTCTGAAGATCTCTCATCACCCTGGTGCTTGAAATTCAGCATGCACATAGCATACTCTCATATCTTGTCCAGAACTGTGGCAGACTGACTGACTGTAGGATTCTGCTTCCAGCAGTCTTACAAACCTTCGCAAGAATAGGAACTAAACCTGAGATAATAAAAATATGCCACAGCAAGATCTCCCAGATGTTTTGGCATGATAAAATACTCTTTTTCATCCTATCCTAAACTGCATTGTATCATTCTTAAGAGCTGAATAACCCATGGCAGAAGTGGATGCATTTCAGCTGAGAATATAAATTTCTGAAAGCTGTCTAGAAAGCACTTAGGTACCTTAGCAAAATATGCAGCAATTTTTCCATGCCCTAAGCTAGCAATCTGCAAACTTGTAGCTCACAGATGGGCTGGCCAAAACACATGTACAGCATTGCTCAGGGCCTTCAGCTTCAAAACTTGAAACTGGGTCTGAAAAGGGAAGCAAAGTGGCTTATCCACTTCAGCACAGTGAAGGCTGCAAATCTGCTGTAGCCATTCTGCAAAAAACTTCAGCCTGATAAATATCTTCAGTTACTGTAATAGATCCCTCAGGATGGTATGGGTTCAAATTAGAGGTTCTACCTTACAGTTCACAACTTAAAAAAAAAAATTAAAGAGAAAGAAAAAAGATGATGACACTGGATGCTTCAGAAAGGAAGAAAAATTAGAGAAATTTGGAGGGGTCAAAAGAAGGGCAATTTGAAATTATGCTGAGTGATACATTTCTCAGGAACTGTGATGCTTCTCATCCTCCACTCTTCCTTCAGCCGCCTGTAATGCACAGGACATTAGGTTGTTAATAGGCACGCTCAACCTTTTGCAAGCTGTAAGGATTCAGTTTCACCTTTATTCTGCTACCACTTCAAAACTATTCTACTTTTCCAGGTCACAGCTTGCAAACCACATAATAATTCAAACCTGCTGCTTTACTTTTCCCATGCTCAGCATTCCTTCTCTTGCCGTCCTCATCTGTCACTCGGTTCTTCTCTTTAAGAATTATGTCTGACGAGTAAATTTTTCAAATACACATGGCATTCAAACACTGGAATACTTTAGCACCCCTTTCAAAAAATCAGATGAGCTCCCAGAGTTGAGGAAAATCATGAAATTTAGCTTTTGTCTGCCTCAGTAATTAATCAGACTACATCAAGCGACAAAATAAGCTCCTGTAATACATATTTCCATGTCGGGGCGGGGCGGCGGGAGGAGTTTTGTTCTGACGGAATCATTTTTTCCCCAACCGTCAGTGGATTCAGGTGACAAATCTGCTAATGCAGTAGTCAGTAATAAGCCCAGGACACTCTCCTAGAACTATTCCAGGACAGTAACCCAAGAAGTAGGCTACTGCTCTGTGAACTGGACAGATTTCCCCTTTCATGCAAAATGTAAAGAGCTCATAAAGATGAAAGTGATAGATGTCCTATCATTTTTTGCCTTTGACAAGTTTAATTCGGAGTGTACCAAGCTACTTAACTCACATAATGAGCTATCTCACAGCCCCATCCCTCTTACTATTGAGATAATTCCCTCTTTCTCCAGAGATTCATTTTGTATTTTCTCTTTTCAGTTAGCATATTGGAAAGGAAAATACCATCCTGGAATGTAGGTGTCAGGCACAACAGCCCAGTTATACATCCATGACTGATATACATAAAGACATTGTTCCTTCTGTACCCTACAGTGCAACAGCTTTTGTTACATACCCAACATTATAATAGCAGATATGTAAGATTACTACATTGCATTAAAAATACACCAAGATCCTGTTAATTTGCAGTTACCAACCCCCATTCCCATATGCTTCCTAGACAACTCCTTTGTTTTCTACCTCTCCTCCCTTTCCCCTTCAAATATCGTACTTTGATCTCTTTCAGCCGTTCCTGCTTCTCTAGTCTTTTCTCTCCCACGCTGAAGTTCAGATTGTTTCATAAGCTCATTAAGCACACTTCCATCATTTCCCTCTTGCCCCAAGTGGAAATCCTCTCTGTTATTTCTTGGCTGTTTCTAATTTGCCAGAGAATCAGTTCTGACGTACACTGCCATGGAGCTTACATGCCAAAGCAACAATAACAGCATCAGTGCTCAGCTTCAGAAAAGATCATGCTCAGTCAGTTGCTAGCAGGATAGTGCCTCCTTAGGTGTATCAAAAATGAAAATCATACCAGGTTACAGAATCAGACAGAGAAGTTTTAAAGAAATCATCACAAAAATTTCCTTTTCCTACTGTGATCCTGGGTGAAAACAGCAAAAAGGTCAACCATTGGTGTTTGGCTGCTTCTGCAACCACACCTGTAGCCACAATTTGCCATGCAGACAATTGCAGCTCTGGACACAAACAGTGGGAGGAAAAGGTTCTTTCTTCCCCCTCAACATACCTCTGCACCCCACGAGGAATCCCCAACTTCTTGCCCAACAATCTCTCACTACAGCAGTCCACAAGTCTCTTGAGGGTGTACAGACACTCACGAAAGGTGGAAAAGAAGGGATAATGACTAAGGATGCACAGAGAAGTCAGAGTGCTGTTCCGAGAGCGATGGCTGCCTTTGGCCAGACGTTTACTGCGTGGTGATCGATTCACATCTGGGGTAGACTCTGTACTTGGAGCCTGCAGTGAAGAACCACTCTCCGAACTCTCAGTGCCCGCTTCCTCTTGGGGTGCAGATGCATCCCCAGATTTGGGGATTTTCTGTCCTTCCCGAGTTCGATGCCCCCCTGTGCCTTCTCCCTTCTCCTTGGGTACTCGCTTCTGGAAGGAGCGGTAGAAGTTGACACAGATTCCATAGCGAATGACACCTGTATCCTTGTCTGTGAGTGTGAAGACAAAGGAAGTGTCATCACGGAAGCTCATGCGTTTTTGCCGCACACTCAGGCATCCTTCTGGCTGGCAGAAGAATACAACATCAGGCGGTAGAGGAAAGTCCACATGGTCTTCTAGAGGGTAACGTCGCAGCAGTTCAGGAGTCTGAGCAACACTATCGCTACTTGGCTGCCTACAAAAAAAGCAAACAAAAAAACCATACACAGTTGACTAATGCCAATAAAAATCTTTGGTATCTCCCTACTAACATGTCAGGACCCTGTGGGCTCAGCTTCATCTTTGTTTCTTTTCTCCCCTACTATCCAGGGAAAGCGCAGCTTCTCAGTCATTACCCACAATGCTCCATCACTACCACAAGGCCACAACTGCAGAAAGGTTAAATAAAAAAACTCTATGCCATCATTATCAAGGCCCAACAAGGAGCCTGTTCAAATATGACTGAGAAAAGGACTTTCAGGAGTATGTTGTTCCGAGGAGAACATCACATTATCATATTTCTGTGACTTTGATTTCCAAAATGAATTTAACCGCACAGGTCTCTGGGCAACACTTGGGTAGGAAATACACTATCCCGCTCCAAATATACAGTCAGATGAAAACCCTCTGGATTTCAGCCATTTATGAACAGGATGAAAAATTAAATGAGAAAATCCAGTATCAATTCCTAACTGGGAAAAACAAGAATTTACTAGGAAAGAACTCAGACAAATGGTGGAATGATATGGACCTCATCCTGTAAAATTTTCATTAAAAAGTTCTAGCAACCATAGACATATATGTTTCTGTGTTTGATTTTCAAGCTGCATTTGAAGTCTAAGTTACTATAAAAGCTGGGTAGTAATATGCAGACCTATTTAACACTCTGCCTCATCAACCTTTGTACCACAAATCACTAATGGAACACAAAGACAGAAAGGCAATACTGTTTATTCCTGATTTTCCACCAGAAGAACAGATTCTTTGAAGGTATTAACTATTTTCCTACCACTACTTTTCCATGAAAGTTACTGAATAACTGCCAGAGAAATAGTATGAGATCCACATAGGGAAGGAGGAAAAATATGTCCCCAGAACAACCTCTCTTTGGTTTGACCCCTTTGCTAGAAAGACTGATCTCTCACCATTTTCTAAAGCAATTAGCATTTAGTATCATGTTTACTAAATGGGATGTAGGAGACCTGGCTCCACCATCACTCTCCTATGGGATTTCATACAAGACCTTTTCTCACCTTGATACTTTAGATTTGCCCATTTCAAAATACAAATGACACTTGCTTTTCTCTTATCTGAGAGGTGAGAAAACCCAAACAAGTAGTAATAGAATGTTTGTAATTTACAAAAGAAAATCACTGGTGTAAATAGCTCTGCTGACTAATTCACCCAAAGTAATACTTTATTAAAGTAAAAAGGCTTTAGTAACAAAGCATAAAATGGTAAAAAAATTTATACTGCCTGTACAGTTAAGTACTGAAATACTGTACAAAAAGAAAAAAGAAACCCTAAAAAGCTTTCATATATTAGTGGACACAAATAATGCATCATCTGCTGAAGAAGAAATGTCAGATAATGCTGGTACTGTTTAGAGAGTCTATTTGGCAGTAAATGGTTAAAAAAAAAGTCATCAACAAAGTACTAGTGAATATATCATCAGTTCATACCTTTGCAGTAATATTAGCTACAAAGACAGAGTCTTCTCAGACATTTAGAAAATTTGCATCTAATAAAAGGGAATACTTCCAAAAGGCCTTGCTAATTGTGCACGGTGGATAACAAGATGTAATGGTAAAGGCCCCATAGAGCTCCTAAGGACTTTGCAGTAGAATCTACTTCAGTCAGCTCCATCTCTTATCATAGGCATTTGTTGAAGTGCCTAATGAGACAACTATGAGATCTAGCAATCTAGCTACCGCTGCCCAGCAAAAAGCAAGACAGCTGTAGGAGTCCAGAAGTGATGCTAGCAAATTTCTAAGTGAGAACATCAGACACTATAAGCATCACTGGAGGAGGCAGTTAACATTTCTTCCTCCTTCTTTTCCTAGTCGGTGATACACATATGGAAAACTTGGTTATTTTTCTACAGACAATAAGAAGTAATTAAACTATTAAATTATTCTGTCCGTAAAATACAATAATAAAAATAATTATTACTTAGGATTCTGTCATTTCCTTCACTCAGCCTATTTAAATATGGCACTCAAAGCATTCTGAAAAGAAAGTGGGAGGTAAAGCAACAGGCTGATGCACATAAACCAATGATATTTAGAAATGAAAGCAAAATAGACTTTGGAATACACCCATTAAACAGACTGGCAGAAAGTTACTGCATAAACTTTGAATAAAGAAAAATAACATTTACTGAGCACCCGTGTATTTGACAAACAGCACACATATCAACCAACATTTCATATATGCTTTAAGTAAATAAGCATAACATTTTATCTATTGATAGTTAATAAGAGTTTAAAAAAAGAAAGCATTCATGTATTCCTATGAGGATAAATGAGTATTAGAGGGAGAAACAGCCAAGTAAGGCAAGTTCGAGAATTTTTTTTTTTAAAAACTGAGTTTACAGACTAAACTTCAAAAGTTAGAAAAGTAACCCCACACTAGTATTTTACTTGCACGTGGCTTTCAGTATTTTCAATTTGTGAATCCCTCTATCCTGATGCCAGTAGAAGCAAAGAAGTTCAGACACACAGGCTACCAGAGAGTCACATGTAAATTGACTTTTCTTAGTCACCCTTTGCAGACCCTTGAAAAGGAGTCTAAAGACCACAAGTTAAAAAACTTTGGCTGCACTAGTATCTTTCAAAAAGTGCCCTGGGCCAAATAGATGTTCCCATTACGGTAGCATTCTGCACGCATTCCAGACAGCACTTCCTCAGCAGCAAGCAAGGCTTCATCAATAGGATGCTAGGCTATTTATCCCCACTCTACCGCCCCAAGCAAAAGCAGTGCTGAGACCCTTTTACATTACCTGGCTCCAATGATCACAAGATAGTCGAGTAACCGAGGGCAGATTTTCTTTTTCTGCACCATTGTCCTTGACACCCTTCCCTATGTCATCTCAGTGAATTTGTGTTCATCGATCCGGTAGTCAGTTATCCAGTCAGCTGTGATCGACTGCCCTGGGGAACAGAATCTGCTTGGAACTGTCTGGCAAGTCCAACCTATGATCAAGAAAGCAAGAGCGTCAAAGGCGCAATCAGGAATACCAAATACATTTAAGCAACTTCATGACCTTAATTACATTCCCAAAAAGCCTCGGTGTTGTGTGCAGTCATGGCCACCCACAGATCTCTCTCCTCATGAGTATAAAACCACAACCACATGCCCACAATAGCAGAGAGAGCTGAAAAACACACAAAAAAGTACAAGAGGATCTCAAGAAAGACCACAGACGAAGGGATTCCTACAGTGCTTGGGAAAGGAGCTTTAATTGGCAATTCTGTACAGTTAAACACAACTGAAGAAAAAAACGCAACCTGAACTTTAGCTGTCTGATAAACAGAATAACTAAAGAAGGGTAATATCAAGAGAAGTCCAATTTGATATAATGCATTTCACTCTCCCAAACCGGGATGTGGCCTAGAGCAAGAATGATCTCCACAATCCCCCAAAGACTGCGATCTCTAACACTTTTTCTGTGAAGTTATAGAATTGCAGTTCTATAGAACTGCAGTTTGCAACAGCAAAAGTGATTCTTGTAAATCATACTGTTTCTTTCACTCACTTTATTCAGTTCCGTTTATCTTGTGTATCTTCACCATTTACTCTTGATACCCATGCCTCCTACAGCTACTTTCTCTGCCCATTTTAGAATAGAAAAATCCTCTTGGCACAACTGGTATTTTATGACAGCATTACTATTTGTTAATAGCTATGCTTAATAGACATCCAGAATTCAGTAAGCACTGTAAAATTGTTCTTTCCAATCCCACCATTCATACTTCACTGAATTCATGAAAGAGAGGGAAAAAAAATTCTCAAAAACTAATCAAGTTCCATATTATAATGTTCCCCACCTACATTTGAAAACAATCTGAAAACAGGAATTTTCTGAAGCAGAAGGTTCTTGGAAACTCTAAAATGCTCACGCTCAAACTGTACTACAAGTTTACTGAGCATCCCAATGAAAGCATTAATAAAGTTATTTTATATTAAAAAAATTGAACTGATTGCTTTTGGGGCATATTCAGGGTAAGGTTTCTATTTCAGTTCATGTTTACATCCTAAGGCTATCACAGAATTCAGAGAATTATTATTACTGTACTAAAATCTTTCAGTTCTGCAGCATAAAGTTTAGATTTTATTTGTATAAAAGTATAACAGACTTACTAACAACCTGTAAATCACAGCAAAATTAGGTAATTTTCTTGATGTTTCTCTTATTACTTCACAACCAAAAGTTAGTTAGGCACTGTAACTGTCGGCATCTCGCAATCACGTTCAAAGTCTAGCCAACGTATTTGCTTTTTTCCCCAGCCCTTCACATTCCAGGTACAAAGTTGGGGAATTTTATTCGTTAGCCCTCCAAATACCAGTAAGAACACAAACACAAAAGTATGTGTATATATATCAAAAAAAGGAAAATCATACTAGTCGGTAAGTATTAATTATGGAATAATAAACTGAAAGAAACCTTAACCCTCACACACACAACCCCCCCCATTTTGTAAGACTTCATGGCATGGTTTTAGCAGCTCCTCAATTACTGTTGCTGTAGGTTCCTAAGTGACAGCACTATGAATTACCTTCTCTGAGCAGCAATACTTTAATAAATTATCTTCTCTGAACAACAGAGAAAACACAGACACAGGAAGCAAAGCTCCTATTTCTTTATTTTAATGATACTATCGAAAACATTGTAGAATCTGTCCTGCAACAGCTCTTGATCCAATATATTCTGCAAATATCTTGGCATAGATAAACTTGAGAGGAACAAGATGAAGTTGGGATGAACAAGTGGATCTTTTTGCCTTCAGTTTGAAGAACTACTTTATCTGTTTTCTTTCCAAATAGCTTTACCCAAAACTCTTTAAGGAATTCAGCGTTCAGTTACAGATATGGGCATAGGAATAAGTTATCATGAGGTAACGTAGAAGTATGACTTCGAGGAACTTCCGCTACTCAGTGGTAACCAAACGCATGTTCTTCCTCTACAACAGAGACTACCCTACGCCTCAGTGAAGGTGGAGAAAGTAAACTGCATTTACAATGGAGTAAAAACATGCAATGACGACAGAGTAACTGAGAGGCTACAAGACCACAACCTTAGCTTACCTTTTAGTAACTTGTCCATATCCTGTGGTTTTTCTCCTATTCTCTAGCCTGGAGAACATCTCTTATGACTGCAATTCATTACACGTCTTTCCCACAGTTCTGCAAAGGAGCTAGTGAGGTATGCAATATGAAGACTTCCATCAAAACCATAAAATTTTCAAAAGAGTATCTGAGCAGACCAGTACAAGAAACGTATGCAGGGCTTCCAATGTCCCTGGAACAGCTGAAGCTGCATCCTAGTGATGCCATACATCAAAGTTTCTGTCAGTTTTTTAAAAAAAGACCTGAGCACTTTCCAAGATTTCTGATTTCTACTGCAACATAGGGAGACCAGACTGATGCAGATATTCTTCTTCTAGAGTCTCCTTTACTTGCTTACTTATTCTTAACAAGTCCATAGTTAGAGTGAGACATAAGAGGACAAAGGCTTTCTTTTGGAAGATGAAGTTTTGTTGGATTGGAGCAAGAGGTAGAAGAATTAGAACCAAGTTTAGGTTTTCTGCCTTTCCCTATTCAATCTCTTACTTCTTCAGAGATCTAGTAATGGCTGATGACAGCAATTAAAGAGCATTAGACCAATATTTGCTGGAACTCACCTTCCTACTCCTGGTTGGAATCAGACATCACAGCTGATGATCTGTATAAACCAACACAAACAGGCATTACAGTCCTGCCTCTCTCTCCTTATCTGCCAAAAGCTTGCTTTCAGGCCAGTGTCATACCTCCCTCTGTGCTGGTAGAAGTGCTCGTGCAGTTACATGGTGAACCAGATTGTGGAATTGATATGGACTAAAAGTGACACCCTCCCTTCTGCTCCCTTGCCGCTTTTGTTTTTACTAGGTTATTTCTATGACTTGGTTCACCAAATGGCCACACAAATGCTTGTGCAGGCACAAAGAAAAGGTAGGAGCAAGCAGCTAAGGGTATGCGGAAAATCTGATTGAATGTAACATGATCACAGAACTACAGATGACAGCTTCTCTACAGGCAATAAAGAGGTAAAGTAGATTCTTTCTCGGAGATTTGCTATCACCCTTCCTCTAGCTCCTAGATTTTACAGACTAAGTATATTGGAACAGAAAGAGATCAGACAGCCAAGAGATACTTCCATTTCTCCTCTTTGATGCTGGCATTTGGACCTGAACTGAGAGATTATCTTGACTCTGAGATGGTATAGGTTTTGACATGTATGGCCTCTTCTCTCTCTCAAGCTGCTTTAACTCTAGGTTGCTTTTTCTGAAAAGGTCTTCTGCAGTGTGCTTTCTCCTTCCAAACATCTTGGAACCAGCCCTTTGAAGGCTAAATCCTCAAGCAGCGCTTGAGAAGAAACTTACTATAACTTCAACTCAAGAAAAGAAGAAAAATAAAGAAGTGAAGGCCACCACAGAAACATACTGCACAAACATATCACTTATCAGATAACACCATAATTTAAATAAGCACTCATATGGATGGCGAACAGGCTGGTGAGAACACTACCCACGTACTGCAGCAGCTGTCAGCAATACTCACGAACTAGTAGAAATTGGCACAGTAGCCTAGACGCAAAGACAAAGGCCAGAGCCAGCACTAACCCACAGCCTACCAGTAACTCAAGACAAAAAAGTGTTCAAAACAACACTTCTATTACTGGCACTACTCTACATTTCAAAATTCGCCAAACACCCACGTTTTAGGTTGTAGCACAACTTCTTAGAGGACAATCTGCACGGTATTCTGCAATTTAAAGTCCTCCCAGAAATAAAAGTCTATATAAACACACACACGCTCATGAAAAGCACCACACCACAGAACGGGTATGGTAGCATGAAAGAACTGCAGCAGACTTTTTGGCAGTTTAGATCCATCTGTGTCAGACCGATACCCAGCATTAGTCCTGAGAGACATGAATTGTGCAGCACCCCTGTCTCATCTATCCCTTGGAGTCTTCAGTCTTTTTAAAAGTGTCTTTTCTTTCTAGACACAAAGCTAGAGGAACAAAGTCATTTAGTCAAAGAATAACTTGAACACAAACCCAACTTAGCTCACTCACAGTCATTTCCCTCACACAGAAGCTTCCAGCTTTGATAGGCCAACCTTACACTCAACTGTATGACAGTCAGCAGGTATTTAAATCATTGCTTGAAAAAATGATACGAAGACAGCAGATTATTTTCCAAGAGACAGATGTTAAGCCCTGCTTTCCTTGCAACTCTTCCATAGTTTAAGATGGTACCAGAAAGACCTCTCCTTCCATTATCTACAGCTTTTATCTGGTACAAGGATCATACTGCACAGTTCACCAGTGCATGGATACCTTCAGCATATAAATCAGGGTCATACAATTCAATTTACTAACTGACTGAGTGAAAAGCATACAGTGGGACATTAATTTCTAAGAGAAAAAAAGAGGAAGTCATGAAGGAGACAGCAAGAGTTACAGGACAGAAGCCACGCGAATTCTGGTTCACTGAAATCTCGCCTTGTGGAAGACCAGATTTCCAGCCATGTCCAAAAGGAACTAAATTTTCAGTTCTAAAATGTCCTTGGAACATCTTGAATTTCTATTTATTCTCAGCCAAGACAGTCTGTACTCTGTTCAGATCTATAGCCACTATGCCTGACCTTAGTGCATTGTTTACTGTGAACTCAAGATCCATACCAATCAGACTCAATGGAAAGCTGAAACAAACACAAACAGGGCCAGGAGTTTCAATGCCCGCTTTTTGGTTGATTGATGTTTCTTTTTCTCACATTACACACCTTGAGTATGTTGAGACAGCTATCTGCTAAGCTATGAGAAATAGGTGCAAGTACCTCATGACCAGCCAACCTCACCCGTGTGGCCAGAAACCCCACTTAACTCACTGTAGAAGTGGAATCAACACAGTTTGGAGCACAATATGAACTCTTCATGGTAGCTTTGACCTGTCTTTAGACATTTTAATAATCTTTATGGAATCTTTACCACTGAAATTTTGGTTACTTCTTCCAAGTCTGTTTCAAGTGATTCCAGCCATTATCTCTGGTATAGCACATACTATTTTTGCCTGTACTAAGCTTTTAAAGAAGCAGACAAGCAGTCCCTATTTCACATAGCCATTTTACACTTTCTCTGCTTAACAGCTGTATTAACATTAAACACTGCTAGTAGTTTTACACTTAAAAATATGCAATATTCTAGGAAGCCCATTCTCCGTATTATCCAGATACTACAGTGGTTCTACTAACACAAGAAATACAGACAACAGTGCAGATGAGTTGAGAACACCTCCCCTTCTCGAGAGCTTGACAGAACATGGAATAAATTCTAAAGTCAGACCTGGATGGACTTGCTATACTGGTGCAGCTGCTTTGTGTGTTACCATCCACCTTGGCAAGGCAGCAGTGCATGCCAATGCTGTGACTCCTAAAAAGATACTAGCACTTTGGCACAAAAAAAAAAAAAAAAAAAAGGGAGGCACTTTCAAAGCATTGCAAAGCATGCCTAAAACAGACAATGGCATATTTATCTAGTATGGTTACTCTATAATATAGGTGTGGTTCTGCAAAATGCCTAGGGATAGTTCCAAGAAATCACCAGTAGAGAACAGGACTGCAGGCAGATTCTAAAAGCATCCTCCCTGGAGCACATGCATCACCTGAGTCCGTACGAGTTCTTTATGGATAAAGCAGCAGATGCATCCCAACTGCTTCCACTTTCCATCTATCCATAAAGTTCGAGGGAAAGGACAGAATAAATCAGATTAAAGAAAATTAGAGAATCAATTGTGAAAACAGTTTTTAGTAATACAAAAAGACACCCTTGGAAGCCCTTTGGAAGAACAATAATAGTTTAAAGATTTCTTCCTTTCCTACTACAGAATGATATTATCTCTTTGCCTTCTGAAAACAGTACTGACACTTTGCTTTCTGAAAACAGTACTGACACAGCCAAACATCTTTAGCCTCCGCATCAGTTTTCCAGATCAAAATGGAGGTAGCATGGACAGGGATGCCAACAAATAGACTGAACATGACCAGAATTAGTTCACATACAAAAGTATCATGCCACACAGACAGGAACCTTTTTGCAGCATCACAGAGTGAAGCTGGACCGATTCAGTCCTCGGTTGCTATAGTGACAGATTTCCCCGACCTTGGCACATGCTGGCCCTTCAGCGTTGCCTCCTCTCTCCCCCCTGCCTCAGCCAAATGCTCGGCTAAAGCAGCCTGCTGTACATGCAAGACCACGCAGCCGCCGGCACATGCACATGCTGTGAAAACAGACCCACAGGTAATCTGATTCAGATCAATCTCCATAGCAACCCAATCTTTAGTCCCTAGATCTTAGCCTGTCAGGTCTATTTATAGAGCAGCTGCAGCACTCCACCCCCTCCGCTCCACCACCAAAGCTCCCAGCACTGCCCACACTACAAACAGGCTTCAACCAGGCACAAGGACTGCCTGGAACCAACGCTGAAACATACTCCTCCTGGCACCTGCCAGCCCCCGAGCTAGATAACAGCATAGCATCTGCAACACGTTAAACGCCTCCTAGTCGGTGAGGTTTGCCATATCCATGAATACTACAAATATCAGAAGTCGTTATTGCTCACGGAGAGCTGAGTGCCAACGGCAGCTGACAAAATCCCCTTATCCAGGTACGCACAGGATGCTTCCACAGACATCCACCGCAGCTGCTCCTTTAGTCTTGCACAAAAAGGACGTGCAAAGCATGCCAACGCAAATGTGCAATCCTAACAGGAACTTGCAGGCAGCAGCAAGTGCAAAGGAGTGGTCCCAGCAGTACCTGCCCCACAGAAGCACAGCTGTACCCACCAGCAGATATTTGAAAACCACGTGGCTGGGACATTCATCTACTAATTGTTTAAAAAAAAAAAAAAAAAAAAAATCAAGACAGAGGCCTTGAATGAGCCATGAGAGATAAGCATGTGGGAAAGAATGGTATGCGAATGCTGTTATCCATTTTATTCTACCACACTCTTGGGGAAAACCATCAATAATAAACTAACGCAGGAGAAGGATACACTTTTACAGTACTCTACTTGCTAATAGGAAGGAGAAGACAGATTTTAGCCTCAGCCCCAGTTCATTTCGCACACTTCAATTTAGGTTAAAGACCTTATTCTCCTCCCTTCCTTTATTTTCTGAAACACCTCTCTCGTGATCCTCCCTGCAGCTCCTCACAGTGCAGGGCACGCAGAGCACCGCTCACCATCTTCTCACAGAACATAAATTCCAGCATAAAACCCCTCTGTCAACCCAGCCAGCTCTCCTGATCTACACTGTTCGAATTTAAATTCATCTTTTATTTAAAAAACAATCTCCAGAGATTTGCATGAAAGAACAGTAACACAGGAGCTTTGGCTCCCTGCCCTTCACTCTTTTCAAGCCCGTCCTTTTCTTCCCCTCCTTGTGCAACATCAACATCACAAAATACAAGAGCCTTCTCACCTATTTCTACCTCATCAGCTTTTCACTGATCCTCAAAACTCCAGCTGCTCACACACTCTGCAAGGAGGCAGGGGGTGGGGAGGGAGGCAACCCAAAACCTCAAAACCTACACAATGCCGCCAAACTGAATTAGCCTCACCTTCTGCAACCGCGATGGCAGTACATTCTTTTCCAAACCAGAACTGCTTTCGGCTCAGGTTTTGAGCTGAGAAACTTTCTCGCTGCTTTTGAGCGCAGCCTAGACCCCAGCACCCATGAGATGCTTCCATTCCCAGCCTTCTGCCCAGTTCCTGTTTGAGAACTAGGCCACAGTTCCCACAACGTGGGCACCAGCGGGTTTTTTTCCAAAAGCCAAACACTGCAAACGTACAGCCATAAAAAATTAACACAAAAACAACAAAGCATGTGACATTTAAATTGAGAGAACTGCTGGATGCAGCTGCAACTGCTAAATTATTCAGTGCTCTCCCTTGCCACGGTGCCTCCCCCAGCCACGGTAAGCAGCTCCGAGCCCGGAGCTCAGAGACGAGACTTGTACAAGAGGACAGCAGGTAGAAAAGACACACCGCAGGTAAACAGCAAGGAGCGCACCAATGACGAGTGGCTTCTCCTCTCACATAGGTTTCAAGCTATTCACCTACTCATTTAACAGGTGACATCGCTCATGGCACCACCACCACCAAATACAGGCACATTCAACCCTCTTTCCTGGAGACGGGCCACATAGGGACAAATGACAGGCTCGCCGGGATCCCAACAATAAATTCCAGCCATTTATAAGGCAGAAAAGGGGGGACACTCACAACCAGTGTGGAAACACTGAAACTTTTCTCAGGATAAGGAGAACCGGAAAATAAAGAGAAGTATGTGAAATAATCCAGTTATTTGGCTGTTGTTAGCAGCACAGAACTGGTACTCAGAGCCTCACATCTGTTTTGCCTCATCTTAGAAACACTCAGCCTGTCGCCCCGCATGGGCCACTTGCCTTGTTCTTCCTTCCCTCTACACACCTTCCCCTTCTCTTCATCAACACTGTGGAAGATCAGAAAATCCTACTCTCAAAACAATCCTACTATTAATTTTGGTGATACATCATAGCACCAGCTGGTCAAAACTGAAAGAAAAGCAAAGAGAAAAGCCCATTTTCTCTCTGCTAGAGCTCTGGGACGTGGGAAGCACGTGTTTGGCAGACTCACCCACATGTAAACATTGGAGGAAACAAGCTCAGAGCGAAGAAGGGATAGGAACCGCCTCAAGCAACTGTTAGGGGCAGCGAGTGGCAGAATGAGGGGTCCCGAGAGGACCTTCTAGACGTCAGCAGTCACCACAGCAAAGGAGGGAGGAAAAACACAACACCTGCTAGATATGTCTGAAGACTAATGAGAGAAAGAAGGGAGAAATGAGGTGGCCCAGAGGAAAGAGCAAGCATGCCCAGCTCGTAGCTCCAGCAGAGCACAGTTTAACCACTATCAAGCGGAAACAGATACAGACACGGCAGCAGAGTGGCTCAGTGCTCTTGGGTGAAGCAATTTTGGTGAATACCAGTTTCAATTCTTAATCATGTTTATCACAAAAAGCACTCCTCTCCTCCTGCTATCTGATGCAGAGGCAGAACTCCCCATCTCATGCCACAAGGGCCTTTCCAGAGCAAGTACAATATACCCAAGCACGCAGAGATCCAGGGAAGTTGGTGTCAAAGCTATGGGTAAGAAGGCGATCAAACGTTTGATACTGACAGTGGGAAATTCAGTTAGAATATAAAGGGAAGCAAGACACAACCATGACGCTGAACTTGCAAATGTGACAAAGAAAAGGAACAGATTACGGAGAGGAAAAAAAAAAAAAAAAAAAAAAGGCTGTTCTGCTCATAAGATAACACACAGATACGTTACTGTCAATGCGGGCATCTTTGCCCCCTGTGTAAAAAACCAAGGTTAATTTCCTGATTCTCACAAATACCACTTAGAACAAGTGTTTAGAAATTAGTTACAAACAAAAGGGAGAGCTCTGACACACATTACAGGATACATCAAAGGCAACATGATGACTAGACGTTTTTTGAGGGCTGCCACTGCTGTGAAATATCGAAGGCTGTGGAAGAAACAGAAAACCATGAAACTTTGTGCCTTGCTGCTACACCGATGCATTATTTCTCACAGGGACCTGGAAACACAACAGTCTCTCATTTAACCGCAATACCTAGGAACACAGCATGAGAACTACCTCAGCATAGGTAATTTAGGCATATGCAAACAGCACTTCTTACTTTTAAATCACTGCAAGGGTCCTGCTAGTAGGAGTGATTAAAAGTAAACACCACTCACAATTCAGTGGTTTCTGGGCACCAAAAGGTACAGCCTCCCCACTTGGGAGTTCTCTGGTATAAAGAGATTTTAGAGCTTCTGGTAGTATGTGGGTCATTTCAGAGTTTTGCTGGGTTTGGGGTTTCAGTTGGTTATTCTAGTTCCAAGAGACAAATCAGGAGCATGCTTCTCAATCATCAACAGTAATTTTCATGTGGTCGTGGCAGGTTTAAAGGCCTCCAGTGACAGAGACTCTAATTGCTCTAGAATTATTTTCTAGCTCAGACAACAGAGCAAAGACCAGCTGAATTACACAGGCTCAGTTACAGAGAGTGAACAGTAGGTCGTCGTAACAGTTTTTCATAGCTCTTGAGGTGGAGACGGAAAAGCAGCAGACCCTTCCATCATCAAAAGAAATATCACAATTATTCCACAGATTAACAGATTATGCCACTAAAAACCCTTCCCTTCTAACCGATGCCTCACACTGCTCATTTTTATTTCACTTCGTGTCTCGTTAGGTCACTGACGATGCTTTTCCTTTGTGAAAATTTATGCCTTGAGATAGATGGAGATTGTTTAAACGGGGGAAGTGATATTAATCTTACATATCAAGCTCCTTCATTCTTGTTTCTAAATCCTTTCCCCATTGCTGCAAATCCCCAATCAGCACCTGCATTCCGTATTTTCTACCAGTGCGTTGAATAACTACGTCAAAGCCTTTCTGCTAAGAGGCTGCCCGGCTATTTAATGCAGTATATCTTAAATGCGAGCACAACAGGGCCAAAGGACATTTGCAGGAATTAATCTGGGTTGTAACATATGCATTGCCTGTCTCCGATTGCTTCCTAACAGAAAGTAAGTGAAACATTCAACGCTGTGCTTGGTTTTAACAAAAAAAGTATCAATTTCCATCTTGTGGGCATGATGGCACTACCAACCTAGTTAAAAAACTACAGTGTGAAACGATAGCCAAGTCACTAAATTTTACATCATTTGTTATCCACTCTCATGCACTAAATCTCTAACAGTATTTCTTCCTCCAAAAAAAGAAAGTCATTTCTCTAACAAACATATCTGGGAAGAAGTATCAGCGAAAATCTATTAGCTCAAGTGCTGTAAATTAAAAACTCTAAAGAGATTAATTCTCGTAGAATTCAGCAGTACTTCTGTCTTGCTCATTTAATAAGAGAAATTTTCATAAATGTTTGGTTTTTCAACTGGTTTACTGCAAAAGATATTAAATAGACCAGACTGAACATCTTTCCAGAGGTATGTCTCCTACATCCTGCGTACACATAACTTGAATATTTTATATGGCTTGAGGTGAGAGGGGAAAAAGCTATAAATGATGAGCCTCTGTGTCCCTCACCCCAAGCCAGATAAAATCAAAGCCAACATTAACTTAATTTAGGAAGATGATATGCACAAGCACTTTAGCAAGACTTGAGATGCACTGATGCCTCTACCATTTCTACTGAAACATCAATCCTGATACCCTAAAACCAAAAAAGCTACTTTGGCTAGGTGGGCAAGGCTTACTGTTAAAAAAATCATTGAAACTTTTATTTCTCCTTCTCCAAAATCCTTCTGAAACAGACTGAAGAGGAACTTCATTACATATGCACCCTGTCTGCTTTCAAAAGAGTTACAGAATGGTATCAAGGTTGAAGAAGAAATTTGCCCTCTAGAATATTTACTTTATGTTTTTCTATGAAAACTTGAAACTGGAAGACCTATTTTTTTGCCACTTGCTACACAGCCTTTTCATGGCTTTAGCACATAACACATACATCATCAAAATGTATCTTGGCCATATTATGCATTTTGTATGGAAAACATTCTTTTAGTGCATTTTCCTTTTTGTCCATCCAGTAAAACTAGAACTGTTTTAAAAGTACTAATGATATGGAAACCAATCCAGTAGGACTCTGAAGCTTACAGCTTGAAAGCTGTTAATTTGGTAAAAACCAAAAAGTCCAGACTTGCGACACAACTGCAGCACCACTGGATAGGCACGTACAAGATCTTTTAGTGTGGACAAGGCCATATTATTTTTCAAACAAAAGTGTTCTAGAGACTTGCTGATGATTTTGCATTTTATTAAACACACAGTAAGACGCTCAGTGAGTGTATAATTAATTCCACAGTATATTAAATTGGGTCCAAGAGCTAGGTATTTTCTAACAATACAACAGTAAAGCAAAAGAAGTATTTTATAGCTGGAATGATCAATCAGTTCAGTATTACATAACATGCTATGAGGGGATGGCCAGATCGGATCCTGCAAAAACTGCATTTTAGCTACGTTAGATGTCTCAGGTGCTCTCTCCGATGTGTCAGGATTGCAGATTTGCATTAGTGCTGAAAATGGCAAGTACTTCTTCTGCCCATCCAAAACAGTTCCCAAGGTTCAAGCAGTATAAAGTCCAAAAATGGAGACACTTCCCAAATAACCTATATTTGGATGACTTTGGTTTGGCTACGTGACCCTCAGAACAGTACAATACATCTTCCCTCCCCTTGCTTCTGTCTACCAGTAGCATCCTTTTTGCAGATAAGTGATGCTGCAAAGAGCACAGCAAGGACACTTGAGAGCATACCAACAGAAATGCTGACCCAGAGTTGCACTGAATGTAGAGAAAATGGCTGGCTTGCCTAGGGAAAGCACAACATATTGCCAGATTCACAGTTCTACCCCATCACTGTGGGGCTGCAAATTTATAATGTATGCTATTCTGTGTACGTCAGGAAACAGTGTGGTATATGGGCGACTTCAGGGGAAAAAGGGAGAGGAGAAAGCCAGGCAACAAATCCGTTTCCTCCAAGGCTTATCATTTCTCTAAGGACTTCTTTATCGTGACTCCACACAAACAGTAATGCAGACCAAGCTTTCTTCCCTTCCTCTGCCTAAAAATAAAAGTGAGCAACACAGCAAGGTGGAGACACCCTTTTCTAAGGGGAAAATGCTCTTGATATATAGGTTACTTCATAAGAAATTGCCTCGTATAAAGTGGATTTCCTATTCTATTGTCTCGGGGAGTAACAGGACCTCCTGTTTGCAAGCCAAGAAGTAAAAGCACCTTTCCAGTCACATTACCGCAGCAATCCCTTCTCGAAGCTGCACACCCAGCCTCTTCATGGGGATCAGTCCGTCCTGCGTCTCCCTCCACCTGCCCCAAGTGTCCTGCCCGCTTCCTCCCGGCAGGGAGCGAGGAAAAGCCGCTGGGAGGCCCGGGCCCGGCCCTGCCCGCCGGGCGCCCCGCCGTGCGGGAC
>WAAD01003479.1:205343-236393 GCA_013389945.1 Fregata magnificens | reverse complement strand
CCCCGGCCGCCCCCGGCCCCTGCCGCCAGCCCGGTGCCCGCCGCGCCACAACACTCAGCTCTTGCCCGGGTCGGTGAGGGGCAGGCGGGGAAGAAGCTGCGCGGACCAGGCTCTCCGGACCAGGCTGCATGGAGGTGGCCTGGAACGTTTCAGCCACATGAAGTGTCGAATTACTGCTTTAAAAGCTCCTCCTGGCAAGCAGAAGGTGAGGCCTCACAGCAAAGCCCGGCTCCGGGCAAGCAAGGCCAGCAAGAACCACACGGATAAGGAAACGCTCCCTTGCAGCGAGGAGATAGAGCGCTGTGTGCCTTCACCCCGTGCGTATCGAGCTACTTGCCGATTTGCTACCGGCTTCATAAGATTACAAGGCAATCTGGTTATTAAAAGCTTGAGATGCAGCTTTTTTAATTCCTTCCAAGCTCCTACAAATCAGTACAGTGCGCAACCAAGTCCCTTTATCAACAAAACCAAAATTACTACGATAAACCCAAAATGTGACCAAAACTACCGCAGGTATCCCAGTGGTTTAAAAAAAATAAATAATAATAAGGTGCCAAATGGTGAAATACTTGATTTGATATTCCACATCTGTGCTCTGCACATCATAGGGGAATTGGGATTTCAGAAATACACCCATCTTTTCTTCCTCCCCCCATTGATGTGAATAGATCGTGAGCAAACATGGCTGTTGCATAAGGGTAGAGCCAACAGGGAACACCTCCCAAGATTAGAGTTCAAGAACTCCACGATTTCTCCAGTGGCCAAGTTAGCAAAATTAATTTGAAACAGATAGGGTACAGAGACTTAGAGCAGCAGGACTGAGTCTCAAGCCTAGGTAGCATTTTGCAAATATAAAAGTACAACAGCCCGCTGACCACAAGGAAGGTTCTTCCCCACACCTCCTTACTCGAGCTCCCTGGGCTAACTTGGGAAGCTGCTATAAAATGAAAAACTAATTCTGTACTGACTTGCACTTTAAAAAAAATGAGAACATGAATATGTAAACAAGGAGCTTATATTTGATTACATGATAATGAAAAGGGATGTAGAAGCAAGAGCCAAGTAAAATCAGTTTTCACCACTGCCATCAACAGCAACATTATGGGTTGTACCTTGAAAATACCTCAAATTTACATGCAGTTTTTCTCTTCAAATTAGTAGAAATGAGATGCAGCTCAAAATTAAGAAAGTGAAGCTAAAAACGAAGCTGCAGCTTCATTGCCACTGCCTCTTCTGACTAGTGACAGCCTCATGGTTTAGCAAATCCTTGGAGGAGGGCCCAGCCACCCTCTAATCCAGCCAGGGCTGGCTTGAGCTCTCGAGCTCTGCTCATTACTCCCCGCCTCATATGCCGCTGCAGTTTCCTATAAGCCTATTCCTGTTCCCTTTTCCTCTGGTTTAGTAGTTTCCAATTTAAATTTTATACTCTAAAGTAATGCAGAGGCTTCAGCACAACAGCCTGTGGTGTGGAGCCTTACTGAATGGACAATCGCTTTCCTTTCCCATTGTGGCAGGGGATCTTCAAGTGCTTAGGAAGCAGCTAATGCTGGACAGCTCTCTGCTTCCCCCATTCTACCACTCCCTTTGAGGTAATGCATCTGGACAACTACTCCTGTTGCTTCTCCTATGCTGATCATTTCTGATGTATTCATACCAGGTATCAGCGAGGATCCTGCTGAAATCCACTCGACAGCCAGGGGCACACTGGACTCCTATTTCAATTTTGGTGAGCCATGATATGCAGAAAATGGAGTACAGCACATGGAATAAAAGGGTTAAATTCTGAATGTAGCTGTGCAAATCAAGGTGAGGTATGTATGGATAATTCATGGTCTTCATGACATGCACTTAATCCACGTCACCTATTTGCCAGCTCTGGCACACAACAAGGTGCATGGCAAACTAAAATCTCATAGTAGAGGCCCAAAGAAACTGCCTGGGGTTGCACTGCTATTTCTTTTTCACCACTTCTTGCTTCTCCCCAACCTATATACTAATTTTTGTATCAGCTTTGCGCTTGTTACATCAAGAACTTATTCCACCCTCGTCCAGTCTAATGACAGCACATCAGAGAATGTCAAAATCCTGTATTAGGCTTTATTCTTTTATATAAACATTAACATTTCTCAAACAGATTAGTTAAAAATACAGATTTAAACAAGAATTTTTGCAATTGCCATGAGTTATAAAAAACAACAGATTATTTTACAGATTGTTACAAGTGCTTTACAAAGGTGCAGAGTGAAGGCCAGTGGCAGGGGACCAACCTCAAGTGCAAAATGGACACGATACCCTCACCACGGGCATAGCGCTCAGATACACAGCCAACAAAAAAAAAACAACAAAAAAAAACCCAAAAAAACCCCCAAAAAACCCCACCCAAACAAAAAAAATGAGCCATGTGAACTTAGGCTCTTGGGATGCTCACCGGGCAAGCAAACATAGACCCCTATGACAGAGAAGACTCATGAGACCAAGCTACCAGGATACTTAAGGTTACATCTCTGAGATCAGCCATAAGATGTCGTCTCTTGGAAAATAAGGAACATGTTTTACAACAGTGTATTTCTCTTCTGTCAGACAAAATATTGCTGTAAATCCTAGAATACTTATGGATGTGGATACTTAAGAACTTGGGGCATAAATCCAGTGTGGATCTCGCAGTGCCCAAAGTGAAAAAAGGATACAAGACTGAAGTGTCCTTCTAAAGCAGTTGGCACTCCTCATACAGGAGGGACCTCCAGGTCCCATGACCATCACTAAAACCTTGAGCAAGTATCTTGGAAAGACTTTGGCAAAAGGAAGAAGACGCAAGTGGATCTGGTTACACCCAATATTCCTGCAGCCCATGATCTGAGAGTTGTGCAGCCCATAGCTTACGCAATGCCCACATATTTCACTAAGTGCAGTGTGTCCTCTTTCCTCAGCCGATACATCTTCACACCCACCTTGGAACACATACCACATGCTCCAAATTCTTGGAAGTTTGAGATCCTTCCACCATACCAACCTTGCCTATGTACCAGTCCTTCCCACCTATCTTTCTTCTGTTCCACCCCTAAAGATAAAAATCTATGCCCTGATTTGTTTTGCACTACAGTTTTCCAGCTGTTAGCAAGTCAAAGGTAAAATGAACTGGCTGAGAACCACCATGAAATAAAACTGCGATGTATTACATTAAAAAAATCCACTACTTCATGCCTGACATCTTTCTGATGTACAAATGTTCCCTACCCAGAGGGCCTCCCTGTTAGACAAAGGGCACTACACATTAGAGGAATCCTTTTTCCAAAGGAGGGACAGAATGAACGGGCAGCTCTAGAGATGAAGTCTCATAGTAAAGAAATAACAGCTACTTCTCTTGGAATCGTTGTAAGGGCAGCACATACAAGAGATTTTATTTATAGGAAACCCAGTGAAACCCCTAGAACATCCACATTGACTTCCCTGAGCTCCTCAGATCCAGGTACACTGGGGACCCTGCAGAAGCCTTTTGAGCTGGGTTACTCTCATTAGAGATGGTTTGGCAAGTTCCTGCAAATTAATTTTCATAATCAACAAGAGAGGAGAAGATCAATGGGCAAGCCCTCAGGACATGCTTAGAGAAGAGAAAGACTCTGAAGAAAGAGGTGCATGTGTGTTTGGGGAAGGTCTTCATTTCTATCGTTTTCAGATGTTTCACGCTATTCCTTTTGGGTATGGGCAGTACATCAAAACCAATCCCCCCATCTGATCTACCCCAGCTGCCTCCTGCGTAGTCTCATGACAACACTGAAACCCCAGGCTCCTCACTCCCTGCACTGCCTAGCCCAGAGTTCAGTGCTTTGGAGAGGGGAGGCTGGCTTCTCATTAGCAAAGGCTGGGAGATGGCATTATGTCAGCACGTCAGTGCCCTGGGAGCATGCGGTCACTCATGCACATCCCAGATTTCTGAAAGCAGGGGAGGGAGTTTCTTGTCCTGCAGCCGAAGGGCAAACACCTGTTCGGAGTGGACACTACTTAGTGTCCGAAGACTGACCAGCTTCATTAACATCCGTGGAAACATCAGGCGGTCCTGC
The DNA here is from genome assembly GCA_013389945.1 of Fregata magnificens. NCBI lineage: Eukaryota > Metazoa > Chordata > Aves > Suliformes > Fregatidae > Fregata > Fregata magnificens. The sequence goes on along the minus strand of WAAD01003479.1, from coordinate 232,335 downwards.
AGAGTCAGACAAACAGACAGCTGTTAGTACATTCACACTAAAACTTTGTTCAAGGAAAACTACCACATCAGATAATGCATTGTAACCGCAGTCCTGACTTCCTCTAAACCCGGCATTCTCCAGGAGGTGGCAGTGTGGAGGAACACAAATACTACACCATGTCCCAAAACTCCAGACTTCACATGCTGGCTAAAGTATGGAACGTGATACAGGACAGCAGGCTGGGACAGCTCACAAATCCTGCATTTACAGCTGCTACCAAACAGCCACAGAAGGGAAGAGCATGACAGTACAGGCAGCAAGAGACCTGTTACAGACAGTACTGCAGGAACTGTGCCTGCATAAACACAAAATCAGTTTGCATCATCATTGGAGATGTTCTGGTCAGGCACTTACATTTGGTCTGTTGATGCAAATGTAAGAATGAAGGGCTTCCACATAGGTGTGCTGCAGCCTCTCCACCAGGGACTGGTCCTGCACATTCGGTCGGTCTGCCAAAAAGCAGGTTAGAAGTAAGCAGATTGCCACAGGCAGCTTCACTGGACTTGACATCCCTCCCTAATCTCAGTCCCTCCGTATGGTCTCTCCCCAAAACCCCATCTAGCGTTCACCCAGCACAGCTGGGACAGTCATCCATGACTGCAGCAGCTATGTCAGTTTTCTGTAACTGTTCCTTCTCAGTGATGTCTACTGCACATGGGGAGTCCGATCGGACTCCTATAGAGGTGGAAGGTTAGAGAGACCAAACAGCACTAGATAAGTGTGTTTGGTCTCATATTCCTGTCCCAGTGAAGATGAGAAGCTGGCCATTCAGGGAGGAATGGAAAAGTCTCTCCAGCAGCTGAGCCAGTTAGAAAACAGGAACAAAGAAAAAAAAAATTCATCTTTCAGGTCACAAGAGAGAAAATAGAAGTAAAGAGTAGAAGTGGCTTCTTCACAAAGCCCTGTCCTGGCCCAGAGCGATACTGGTCTCACATCCAGAGTATCTTTACTTGACCACTAGATGTCACTCGTGCCGTGTGACCTACATCACACCAGAGCGGTGCCAAGTACGTTAAGGGAACAGTAAAATAGCAATTTCTAAATGAGGAAGATAAATATTGGCCGATTTTTCTATACACTTTTCCATCAGTGGGGAGTCTGATTTCCTCGGGAGGTGGCACTAGAAAATTCAGAATATAATGAATACCCTAAGCAGAAGTAGTGACGCTCCCTTTATCACTAGACCCTATACACCCTCTATTACTCCTCTTCAGCTTGTGACCTTCCACTTTCTTTGCCCTCTGACTCACTGCTGCAGCTCTTCAGATCTCCCTGGCTTTTTACCTGCAGAGAAAATGTTGATGGCGATTAAAAGTGCATATTCAGCATCGTTGAGCTGTAGCTCATTCATTCCCTTTGAGAACTCAAAGATGGGGTTAATGAACTCAAACTGCAGACCTGCAACAAACAGAAGAGAACAAGGTGAAGCAATGGCAATTGTCTCCTCTCTCCCTCCCTCCCTCCCTCCCTCTCTCCCACGGAATAAGCTGCCAGAAACCCACCGCAGTACACCAGGGAGTGGAGAGGACAGGCAGGCAGGGAAAAACCCTTACATTATCTTCCAAGTGTGGCTGAAATCTCCCTTTACATCCCACCACTACTGGTGAGCACCAACAACAGTGGCTGAGGAGTTGGGCTCTAACTGTAAAATGACGCTATTTCTGGGTTTTCTTAGAGCCTTAAATGCCCCACAACACATTACTAGGCAATAGCTAAAGGAACATGACATCAACTGTCAGATAAGTCCGTCAAAAAGTCAGAATCCCACAAGTACAACATCTATACTTTCAATTCTCACACCATCACCTCCTTCAAACCCAGCAGCCCTCTTGCTTTCAAAGAAAGTTTTAATTCCATGCTCCAGATTCATCTGAAGTCCATCTGAGCTGAAAATATATAGTTCCAAGAAGTCTGAACTATGCCATTTCCTTCAGCTCAAAAAGCTGGGAGAGCTGAGGCAGAGCCTGACTTAGGCTTCCAATCACCTCATTTGATAAATGCAGTCAGGCAGAAATGCATTGGTATTTATTGTCATAACATACAGAGGCCATTGTCAAATCAGGTCTCTTTGTGCTATGTGCTATACAATCATGCTGAAAACTTTAGGTGCTTCCCCCAAACAGCATCCAAGTTTCTAATTTCCTGCAGTACAACTGCATCAGAGATGGATGAACAAGATGGAGGGAATCTTTCTGGCTGCCTGCTTTTTGCCTTCCTAATAATCTGAAGAGAAGGCTACTAGGAAGAGTGTCAAAGAGGAAAGTTGTATATACAAGCCACCTCAAGTATAAACAGTTAAATAGCTACCCAAGGAATCAAAAAAAAAAAAAATCACGTGAAGGACAGCCAAAGTCTCATTTTCAGAAATGCTGGAGATACACACTTCCTGTTACTTCATCTGAAATTACAGATACCCATTGCTCCTAGAAAAACAGACTTCAGAAGTCACATCACCACAGACCATCGTATACTGAGCTGATGACACATCTAAAGCGCTCTGCGGGAATCTACAATGCACAGTATAAACTTTGCATCAACTGAAATGTAATCACACTAATGTCATCACTCAAAGCATGCATCCAGATTAGCAAGTGATATACTTGCAAAGGAGAAAAGACTGGGGTTTGATTTGTTGTGACCTGATACGGCTCTAAGACCACATGTCCACATCAGATCTCTAACAGCAAGGAAATTCACACCAGCTGCTAGCCCTAGGTGCAACTCTTACAAGCAAGATTTTCAGGCTGTAAGAGTCCAAATTTTTCAAAGCAAGTTCACACCTAAAAAAAAAAAAAGACATGAACTGAGCTAGTATCACATGTCAAAAGCAAAAAGAAAAAAAGGTTTATGGAGCTATTGGTCTGGTCCTGTTCTAAACCTCTCACCTAACTTCAGCTTTAAGGTCCCACGTACTCTTTCCAGCAGCCCACATTAAAAAGGAAAAGGTTAAAGAACACAAGACACAGGGAAGGAAGAAACACCTGTCTAATGCACCACCTGCTTTGGCGAAGTCATCCCGATTATAGCTCAGGTCCTTAAGAAAGGTGATGCTCTCAATCTCTGGATTGTAGCGCCGAGATGTCTCCAACAACATCACCTGAAACCAGAAATAGATATACTTGATTTGAAAACAGGAAAGAACGTTACAACATTGATAATTTGCTGAGTGTTAGAGCATCTCTGAAAAAAAACACAAAACAAACAAAAAACCCTCCAAGCAGTTTCTCTCAGAGTGCTTAAAAATTCCAAGGTAAATTCTGCTGCATCCTTTGCGGTGTCTGCTTCTGGGAAAGGGGAAATACCTGCTTACCACTACCAAGGCTCTTGCCTCATTATCCTCCATGGCCCTTTGCCAGTATAGCCTGGCACTGCAGTAATGGTCCCATAGCTGAGGTCCTTCACCCTGCCATCCCAAAAAAAGGGATGGAACCAGTTCTCCAGGTGGGTACTCCAAATTCTTTCATCTCTGCTAGTATGTATTGTGGTGGAGCCAAACTCTCACCTCTATGGTAGATGTCTTCAATAAAGCAATCTGATCTTCCCTGGTGAGCTCCAGGAAGCCAGGTAGTTGCTTGGCAAAGTCCACAATCTCTTGCACAGAGATAATTGCAAGTTCTGTAAAGTGAGCAAAACGCTGCTGCCTTGCTTCACGGTTATTAGGGTCAGGAACTTGGGGCCAAGGCTGTGGGAATGGGAAGAGACAGCGTATATATGTGAAAGATGGAGCCAGGGCAGAAAGATGAGATGAAGTGAACAGAGAAAGAAAGTGAGACACATTGGAACATCATCCTTTGCTATTCTTCACAGAACTTTAGCCCACAGATGCAATGCCTAAAGTATCTCTGTTCTCCTAAATAATTTACCCACAACCCCGACTCCCCAAACTTCACTTTTTCTTATTTTGGGTACACTAATAGAGTTTTTACCGTCACTTTGAGCCTGTCTGTGAATGAGCGCTGGTTGCACTGCTGCTGAGCGGCCACAAGCTTTTTTATCATGCTCAACTGTTCAGGCGTCAGTTTGTGGGAAGGGCTGGGCGAATTCGGAGGGTTTGGACGCACCACGACTGTCCGAGCTTGATCGTCTTCCTGCTTCTTCAGTTTCTTCAGTCGGATCTGTTCTTCAGACAGAACGTCTAAAGCAGGAATAGCCAGAGATTAATCATGACATATGAGCACACTGGAAACCACACTAAACACAGGGTAACATGCTGTGGATGGAGAGGCAGAGATCACAGCTGCCTGTATCTGGTATATCCGAGTGTACACAACACAGACAGCAGACAGTGATACTTATCATTGGTTTCTCTCTCTTTTCCCCAATTTAAGCTGTTCCATTGACTTTCTTTTAATCATACTGTCATGCAAAGTGTTCACAAAGGACAGAAGCTCCCTTCATGATGCCCTGCAGATCTCAGACAACAGCGACTTTCCCCATTGAGCAATTCCCCAAAATGTCATGTTAGAACAGATTCCAACAGGTGCTCTCTTCACAGGCCATGGTGTGTCCATTGTATTTTATATTATCCTGCGGTTGTGTCTTTTTCCAATATTGCTACATTAACAGCTTGTGTCATTTCATCTTACTCTCAAGAGGTCAGAGTCAGTACTGGATGGAGTTCAAGAGTGAAAGGACAATTTTCTGCATAGCCCATCTGCAGCAGACTGTAGAGTAGTAACACACCATAAGATAAATAATGAAAGAATAGCTTTGCATAAAATGCACTGAGGACTGCAAGTCTTTCAGGAGTAGGGCTAGAAGTCGTCTTCAGTTGTGAAGTCAAAGTATATGCCATTTAGATGTAACATTGTAAGGAATAAAACCACTCAGAGGCATGTGTTGTCAAAAATCTTATTGGACCAACTGCTCATTAGCTAATTTAAATACAAAAACCTGTTAACTGCCTGTAACTAAGTTAACTGAAGAATTCACTGATTTGAATGTAGAGGAGGTTTGTTGGTTTTTTAAGTCAAAGCTGCAAAAACTATCTGCGAGCTGCATCCAAACAAAAAGGAAACTACCAGACATACCTGGATTCAAGGATTATCTTCAAGAGAATCATCCTGTGAGTTAGTGATGAATGAACAAAAAGCAGAAAAGGGACTGACTGGGAAAAAAACATATCTTCAGGAACAAAGATAAAAAAAATAAAGCTTGACTTTGCAAAAAAGATTTAGAAAGTGCTGAAAGATTCTTTGGCCATTTTTTATGCACAGGTAACAAGGAAACATGGCTGCCACACAGGAAGGCAGGCCCCAAAACTGAACAAGTATATACTTGCACTTCTCAAAAGAATCATGTTAAACATGAAGACAAGAAATGGAGAACTACTGCGAGAGAGCATTCTGAAATGGACAGTCCACGGGATTGGAGGGAAAGACAAAGAACATAGCACATTCAAGCTGAGAGTAACCTTTATCCCTGACTTCCAACAGGGAGAATGCGCGCACAGGTACACATATGCAGGCACAAAAACTACAATTCTAACAGCAAAGACATTCAATACAATTACCAAATTAAGGGGGATCTGTAAGATTAGAGAATGCTAGTCACAGTTTAGTGACTTAGTTTAAGAAGGGAAGTAATTGATCCAAGTGATCACAGTTCCTCATCTTGGGACTCAGATGCACAAAGAATTTGGAGCCGAGTAACAAGTTACCAGATATTACTGAATCTTGAAACTGCCTATGTGCAAGCTTCTACACCATGCTAAATTCAAAGCAATCTAAGTTACTTGGTTTGCCATGAAGGAACTATTTAACCTCATGGTTCACACTGGATTAAGAACAATAAACTGGCTATGAATAACTTCAGTCTGGGAATTAGAAGAATGTTTCCAACAATTAGTAAAGGGAAGTTCTGGAATGACCTTCCAAGTGAAACAGCTGGAGGAAAAAGCTCTCAGTTTCTGTCAAGATTAACAAGGCAAATTTGCAGTGGGGATTACAGTGTCAACAAGAACTGCCAAGCACTTGATAATAACAACCCAAAGATTCCTTTTGGACTAATTTTCCTGAGCTGTCTTCAACATAGGACAATGAGTAAATGCAGAAACACATTGAGGTTCTCTAGTATCTACCTGCAGCAGAAGAGTAGCAAGGTGGACAGGTAGCCTTCCTACCTAGCTTTTCAAATACATCTGGTTTGTAGCTCTCAGGAGCAGAGGGAAATGGGGCAAAGACAGCATACGTAATGCTGATACAAACCGGTGTGAGAAAGATACTGATTACATATGTTAGGTGTGCCGTGTTTCATGTTGAAAAAACTGAACAGCACATTTACTTGGTGCAGCTCAGTAGACTTACTTTTTGCAGAAGTATTTTTATAAGATGTTTCCAAAATATGCTCTGTTTCTCACCACTCTGGGTGCTGGATGTCAGAAAGGGAGACTTCACACAGATTTAATGTTAACCGAGCATCCATTTGGTCAGTCTTGGCCAGCAAAGGGATGAAACCCAGATGCCTTGGCCGAGGAGAGCTGTTCCTGGTAAGTGAGCAGGAACATTGTTGAATATTCAGAAACAGCAGCCTTACAGCTCATGTGAGAAAAATAGCAGAGTTCACTAAAGGGAGCAACGAGATCAGGTCTGCACAAACACAGCTGCAGTACTGTGGTGCTGCCCTTGACCTCTGTCACGAGCTCACAGTACAAGGCAAAGGAAGGTGCCTGTTGTTCAAGGAGCATGGTGACCAACCTTGCAATCCTGATCACAAGCCAGACAGAAGCCTGAGTTTACTGATACAGTTGACAGCACACTGAAATCTTAGTTGCAAGTTTTTCCTCTGATGCATATTCTACGAGTTCTTACAAGGAATACAGCAGGGCTGGAGCTCTCAGCACACCGGTGTTCTTCCACTAACAGCCTCACCTCTCCACGCAATCCCTGCTAAGCTCTCGGTGACTTCCCACACACATTCCAGCATGCAGCCTGCATGGCTCCCATGTGACCCCCAAACACTCACACTGCCCCCTTCCTTACACCCATGGGCCCCCAGCCCGCCCCCACACGCCTCCTGTGCTAGCACCATTTCCTGCACTCACACTGCTCCCGCATGCCCGCCTCCTGGCACTTGCGCAGCCGGCACTCCTGACACTTGCGACGCATGTACATGTCCATCTCACATTTGCCGCCATTCTTGCAGACATACTGTGCACCCTTGATGACGCTGCGGCGGAAGAAGCCCTTGCAGCCTTCACAGCTCAGCACGTTGTAATGGAAGCCAGAGGCCTTGTCCCCACACACGCTGCACACTTCATTTCCCAGCATCTTAGGGGCTGGGCCCTTCTTCCGCTTCAGGGGGGGATTTTCTACCGAAATGAACAGTACCGAGGAAAAAGAAAAAAAAAAAAAAAAAAAAAAGAAAACCCACACACATGAGGCTTGGTGTTTGGTGTTTGCAGCTGACTGCCCCATTCCTTACAATAACCGATATCCTCACTCAAACCCGCTATCTCCCAAACACATGGATGAAAGGATCAAGTCTCCCATTTCACAGACCCCCCTTCTGGGCAACATATCTTCTGCAAAAAACCAACTATTGACATAATCCAAACAGTTTCACCTCAACTATATAAGCAGATATAGCTTCACGGTTGTTTCCCTCCAAAAGAGGGTGAAAGAGCTAAAAGACGCTCAGGCCAGATGTTCTTCTGCACTTTCCATCAGCAGAAGTGACAGTTAAGTTACCAATATGAGAAAGAGCTGCAAAAAAGTTGAGCTGAGATCCAGGACTGTGCAGAAAGTAATTTTCCTCAGAATTCACCTCCGTTTCTCTTCTATTCTCTGCGATACTCACATACAAGGATAAGGAAAAATGGTTCAGTAGTCAAATAGTGACAGAAAACCAGTGCTGAAACTGTGACCCTACAAAAAGCAGACTGAGTGGCAATCCCTGTAACTGGAACACTTGGGGAAACTGTCAAGACAGAAGACAGCAACTTCGTGGAGTTAGGGGCAGTAAGCAGGCAAGCAGAACACTGCACAAGCTCTGTGAACTTTTGGAACCCTGAAGCCATCATTTCTTCAAGAAGAGTGCTCCCAACTCCTAAAACTGAAGCACTCATACTGGCAGTTCATTTACTAAACCTTGTTATTCCATCTGAAACACAGGGCCTTCACTACTGCCTCACATTTCAGATGGTCTTGTGCAGCAGCTCCTAGTTCTTCCTACATCATTCTGACAGATCTTAATCTTGTCACTGGCTGTGTGTTCTGAAAACATCTTTGGTCTACTCCAACACGTCTCACCTTAAGCATTCCAGCCAAATGCTTGCCGATGTTATTTGCGTATTCCCTCCCTATTAGCCATCTCTCTTTTCATTCCATCTAATTCTAGCCACGTTGACATCTGACATGTCCTTCTGCACAGCTGATAGTGCAAGTTTTTCCGTATATCAGACATTATAGATTCTTCTATGGCAGCTGTTCATAAAGATTACAAACAGCATGTCTTGATAAGCCTCCAGATTATGTTTAGATATGTCTGGAATGCCTTTACACTGGAGTTAATTCATAGGGATTGGTTTGCAGGACAAGGCTGCTGCATTTCCTGATCAGCATCAGGGTTACAATGGCATGTCTCATTGTCATACGTATGGTTCTAATACTTCTATCTTTACTCTCAGTTACGCGTACTATTCTGCTTGAGTTCCTGAAATGGTAAACAGTTTTAGGTCAGTCTCAGTAATTATTATTAGTGTTCTTCACTACATATTGGTTTTCACAGTCTTAAGTATCTTGGTGTTGATTTTCAAGCCCATTGACTTTACAGAGGTCTGGAGGTCACTCATTTTGGCCTGCACCTCTCATTGCAGATTGGACAGCAGGAAAATGTCATCAGAAAGGTTAAGTCTCTGATATTCTCCTCTCTTGTTCTACTATATTTCTCTTCACACAGTCTATTACCAAGAGGAAATTATGCAGTACCTACAATTATTTCAAATTACTTAGTCTGCCATTGCATATATATTAACTGGTATAACAACTTTGCACAAGCCTCAAATGATGTTCATATGTAATCCAATGACTTCCACAAGATGGATCTGTCCATCTTGTGGATTTCTTAGCTGTCTTTAAGACGTTATATAAATGTCTGATTACCATTCCTATGACTGTTTTATTGAGACAGATAGGCTTGTTCTTTGATCCATGCATATTATTTTCCATCTCTGAACACTAACCATTTTAGTTATATAGCTTATTATTGTCATTTTCTGTAGTCAGAGATAACGCAGAAATAATTTGAGATATATCAAGCGTGAATGCTATCTCTGCACCTTTAGCTCTCATTAGGGTCCTCCTTTGGTAGATCCCCTATTTAATAATTTTTCTTCCACATTTGTGGCTTTTTTCCCCCTGCATTTTTGTAAGGCATTTATCAATTGTTTTCTTTTCCTGTCCTTAAGGACTTTTACCTTTCAACTTCTCTCTTTGTTTCTACTCTACTGATGAGTCCTTGTTAAGTGTTCAGATCACCTCTTCTTTTTATATCAGGGATTGCCCATTGCCTCATTGTTCAAATACATTTATTTGTGGTATTTTCATTAAGTTGCTCATACTATGCTGGACGCCTCACTTGTGCTTTCCTTTTTTTCCTGCTACCCATCCAGAGATGTTATACTACGTCTTCTTATGAGTTTGGAAGTGTAGAATTGTGTGTCTTAGCAGCAATTATAACTGCAAAATCTCAATTCTATTTCCTGATACTTTTTTAACCTCAGTTAACCCCAGAAATGTATAGAGGAAACTTCTACTGTCTTTCCACTATACGAATCTGCAAGAACCTATTATTTCTTTGCACCACTAACCCTTGTTGGATTGTCACCTGTAGTAAAGCTTTATTGTTCAGCAGCTTTTGATAAGGCTAACAGAAAGAAATTCATTTTACTGCCACGGACCCAGCCTCTAGAAGGTCAAATAAGCAAAATATTCAACATATTTATCACCTGGATAAACCCAGTCATCTTCAACTATCAATACCTGGTTCTATTCTTAGACATTCTCCAAAGTGCCTCAAGCACAGCAGAACTCACCCTAAAATTTTGCCAAGTATCAATTCTACTTGCAGCTGAAAGAATGGATAGCCTTTGGCTTGCATGGATTTAGTAAGAATTTTTCCATACCTGCATGCTCAGGGGGGTTCTCTGAGCCAGGGAAGAGCGAAAGCCCTTCCTCCTCCATCTCAAATACACTTGCCACCCTCTTCCCATGATCCTGTGTGCTGAGTTGAGTGGGACCCATGGAGGCCACACAGGAAGGGCTCACTATAATCTCATCGCTGCAGCATTGTTACTGCCGAGCAAGGGGCCGCAGGCGTCTTTCTTCAAGGTCTTTAGTTTCTCTCTGCTACTGAAAGTCAGAAAGCAAGTACCTGTGGGGGGAAAAAAAAAAAAACAAATAGATGCAAAAGAGGCAAGAGTTCAACTACTGAAGCTATTAACTCCCAAAATCTATTACAAGCTGCATCACAAGCAAGCTTCAAGATTTTGTTTCCTTTATTAAAAGGGACAATTAACTTTTTATCAATGTTTATGCTCTTAAAACACAATATTTTAAACAAGCTGTGGTAAAAGGTACAAGATTAGCACACCAGGCACAAAACTGTCCTTTTATTGCCAAAATATTTATCAAAGCAGGACAAGTCTTCATTACTGCTAACACCACCAAGGGACTTCAGCCCTGACCTCTCCAAGTGTGTAACAGGGAAATTCCAGACTTTACAACCAGTAGCTTTTGTTAAAGCTTCCAGTAATAAATAGCTCACTGCTGCCAGCTGCCTTGGGTTTTGTGGCACATACTGCAAAGCACACAGAAAATTGTAAAAGACAATTTTGATACAATTATTTAGCAAAGACTACAAAACACCGAATTTCCCTATTAATACCAGTAGCCAAAGGCTGCGCCAAAGACCAATGATGTATCAAAGATGAGGATGACAAATCTTCCCCTCACCTACAGCAAGAAATTGAAAGCCAGCATCATATCTACAGGAAACAACCATTACGCCACCCTCAGGAAATAGATTCACCACCAACCTTCTGAGGATACCCTTTTCTGGAACCTGAAAACCATACTGAAAAGCATCTTTATTATACAGCACTAACTCCACTACAGAACCTGAACCTGGAAAGCAAATCCCATCACTTTTTCCAAAAAGCCCGACCTGCACAGAAAAAGGCCTTACTGGTTTGGCTGCATAGACTTAGTGAAACTGATGCAAACTGCTAATGTAAACACCCCTAATCTGATGGAACATGCATTTGATTAGTTGATCTTAACTCAGTGACTTACCAATGCAAGCTAAAGGGATTAACTGATTTAAAAAGCAACTACGTTAGAGGCCTGTACCAGTTTAATTTGAATGATTGAGTTCAGGACTGGAAGCCTGCCACTCTCCGAAAGACAGGAGGTGACAGAAAGCTGTGCAGCAGCCCAGATACCAAAGCATCAGGTAAGCAGGGGCATGCTTCACACACTGCAGTGCTGACTGGAAAGAGGCAGAGGACCACAGTCCCAAGTCCCTTCTTCTCTCCTGGGTATTTGGACCAGACCGTGCAACTTTTCTTAGAATGCCAGAGGCAAAGATGAAAGCAATACTTGCACAAACCATCTCTCTCCCAGTACTCCGAAACAGTCATCAAGTATGAAAGTAGTCATACTGTCAAGCCTGCTGATGCTGTGGCAGGTAATAGATGCAGGTGTTAAAAACCACAGGGCATATTAATCCACGTGACCTTTGTAAACACAGCCTCAGACAGTACAAGGAATTCAGAGCTCACTCCCCTTTGGTGCACGCAGCCACTGAATTGCTGGAGAAACAGACTATCTAGGATAAAAGCAGTGGCAGCAAATATGAAACTCAAAGCCATAGAAAGGAAGAAGTCCTACTGTGGGAGACTACAACCTAACTGATGTGATTTGCAACCAATTCAAAGAGACTCACAGTCCTCAAAGGAACAACATGGCTATTACAATCAACTTTGTTTTTTTAAAAAAGTCTCCACAGTAAATCCTACAGCAACTGAAAACCTTGTGGAGAGGCACAGAGCATCGGATGGAGATAGGAACTTCACTGAAACAAACCCAAACTTGACTTGTATTCCTAGTCCCATGTAAGCTCCTCACTGATGCTGATATCAGATGTCTCTGGACATGTTTGGGCACGAAACAAGAAAGTTAAGTGTACTGCCTCAGTGCATCTCCACATTCCTTTAAACCACACAGAAGACTCACTCAAAGATTAATTATTGTGCAGAATGAATCACCAGCAGCAGTACTGCAGTAATTTTTCAAAGGAAGAGTTTGATCCCCCAGCTGAGGGACTGAGTGACAGTGCTCAGGCCCCATGCCTTCAGTTCAGTGAGTCTTGCTGCATCCCAGCCACAACTGCGATGTATTCTGGAAAGCAAAAGAGGAGGGTACAGCCTGATGGGATTTCAAAACCATGTCATCTGCACAACTATGACTGACATTGCAAGGGCAAAACTTGCTGTTTGCAGGACATCTGGAGCCCAAAGGGTACTTTCTAAGAGACTGCAGACTTCCCGGCAATGTCTGAGATGTCTGCAGCTACCAACAGGGAGGGGAGTATAAATCCATGTGCACACCCAGGATACAACGAGGGGTAAGGCCTATCAGCCACTATCTTCATGCTGTAAAACCAACCCACATGCTCCTACTTCATGCACCAGCCTCCAGTCTTCCTGAAACAGAATGGGCCAGATAGGAGAGACCTTTTGCCTTCTCTGCTCCAGCATTTTTTAGTTTTGTAGAGGCAGTAACAATTGCAGGCTGTGGAAAACTGACCTAACTACGAACAGCAGCACTCTAGTGCTAGGTAAAGAAACCTAAACTAGCATTTTCCCCACAGGCACACAAGTGAGAGGCTGTATCACTAGGCCAGGGAGTTAGTTTTCACAGAAATACATGAGGATTGTTTTCAAATTACTAAAAATCTTGTTGAGTTTTGTACTAATAATCATGTTATTAGAGGTTCACATCTTCCAATTTGCACCACCACTTCAGCTAAAAATGTAGAAGGGTGATGCAAGCCATAACTGCAAGAGGGAACACTGTCTTCTTGAGATAATCTGCTGTGCTGCCTCCCACTGTCTGTCTCAACTCCGTCAGTTTTAGAAACCAGGACTGGCCAAGTGACAAAAGATGAAGCAATCACTTCTCTCTAACATAGTGTCTAGAACAGAGGAACCTGATGAGCAGACATACTCCAGTGAGGAAGCACATATAGATGAAAGGCTAAGGGAAACAATTTTCTGCCAGCCCTTGCCGCCCATGTCTCAAGTAAGACACTAAACACTTCTGAAACGTGTCACTACCAGCTTCGCCCTACTCCATTTCTTCCCTCTCCCTTTCTTTTCTGAGACAACGGAACAACTCGGATACCGATGGTCTCAAGATCAGCGCTCTTGCAACAGAAACTACTGTTAACAGAGACTAGAGGTGGCAGTCCTGGCTCTTGCACCTCATGCTAAGTGCCAGAAATGTTCATCACCTCCTCCAGCAACAGTCTCATCTCATCCCATTCCCTCAGCTGAGTCCTCTTCCAAGCCCAGCTGAAGCACGTATGCAATCTTCTGGAAGTCTTTGATCTCACCTGTCATCAACAGACACAAAGCTACAGAAGATGCCTAATTTCTGTCCCATATTCATTGAGGACAAGTAAAGGAGGTAGCATTGGGCAGCACAGCACATAAAGAAACCAAATCAGCCAGATGCAGTTACTGTGACACTTCTGCTAAACAGGTCTGTCCTCTCCCTGGTATTCCTTGTTTGGTGCTTTCTGTGAGAAGTTTAAGGATCAGGAACAGACCAGATGCAAGCACATCTCTGAAGAAACTGTACTGCGGAGTGCAGGAATAATCAGAGGAGTATCACAAGCCCTTTTCCTCCAAATACTGGATGTTCAGAGGAAATGTTAGCTTTTTAGGAAGTCTGCACAAGTCTCTGGGACCTTTCAAAACAGGATTTACTGGTCAGAGTCCTGGTCCTGTAAATTACAAAATCCTACAGCCTTCTCCCAAGGGAAAATATATGGTTATGTTTCAGTTCTCTAACGAAACACAAGCATGCACTCTGCAGCACGTCAGCATCAGCAGCGGAGACCTTAACTTTGTATACATATGTTACCATGACTGTGCTCACGTGTCACACAGCTGTGTGTCGACAGGACTGTGCCTTCGTGCATGGGCCTAAAGGGCTGTTGGTGAACAAATGCATCTGATAGGATGGGCTTTCTTTCAGAGGTATCTAAAGCAGGGATGTAATTTGGCATTTTGGCTTCTAAATGTGTTCTGACATGCAATACAAGTGCTAGCACCCAATCGGAATCTACCTCTGAAAACTGGGCTCACAACAGTGCATAAGGGTCTCCGCTGAAATCTAAATGCACAGCTCACATAGTGGTGATGCTACCTCGGGTATCAAAAGCTGACTGTAGATCTAAGCGGCCAAGAAAAAAACCTGTTGGACTGAGATTTCACAGGACCCTACAGCACCAGCACAGAACTGAGCCCCTTAGGAGACACCACTGTTCCAATCCTTTCACAAGGAGTAACCAGTATTTTGTGACCTAATGCTCTTCCTCTAGTGTTTCTGGTGTAGCAGCCAGAGTATTTTCACAAACCTTCCCAAGGAACTTGGTACTACCTTGTAGCTGTCCCAGAGAAACAAAGGTTATTCCCAGCTCATGTTGGCTCCTTCCTCTTCCTTCCCTCTGCATCATCACATTTCTCAAGAAATGCTGGAGCAGCTAGTAGGTCTGTAAGCAGGGCAAAAGTACATGTGACAGGTTTCAATTAGGAAAAAGTTAAAAGAGACACTTGCACCTTTCAGGGCAGAAAAAGAATCCTATGCAAATCTGTCACTTTGAAAAATGAAGTAATATGTAATAACATGTGAAAACTGTTAAAACTCATGAGGAAAAATAATCAACTTCAGATTGTCAATGGGAGGGACAAACCATGAAAATGCAAGGTGTGCAAAGCAGTGCAACAAGGATAGCATAAAGAATGATTTTGAACAATATGTTTACAAAGAATGGAAAGAATGGTTCTGTAACTCTCAGGGAATGGAGACTAGCTCTGTGCCCCCGCTGTAAATCCCTCTCTACAGAGAACTGCAGGGACACGGTTTGAAATCGCATTATCCATTTTGATCTCCCAGAAGCATAAAGACAAACACAAACTGGAAGGAGTTTGCAACCCACCGTCCCAAGCAGATAAAAAAAAGCTACAGCCTCCTGATTGCTTTCATTTGCTGTCGAGCTAAGCTTCAGCTGACCGTGAGCAGCTGCCCAAGTGTGCAGCACTGGCCTGAAAGCCTTGCAAGTTGTTGCCACCTCTGCCAACTATGCAAAGGAGTCCTACCACTCCTGGCTGAGCAGCCCGCTCCTCAGGGATGGGCAGCTGCATTCTGGTCTCTTGCCCTCAAGTTAAGGGTCTTATTCCTACCTCTGCCTTTCTAGCTCTGAGTTTTGGAGACATCCCCCCCCGCCTTATGTTGGCTTTTACTCCTGCTGCTGACCGACTCCTTTATTACCCATGACTTTGCTGACTTCTGGCATGGCCTCTGCCCACGCATTTGTCTCTTCCTTTGAACTGGTGCATTCCTGAGCTTGATTGGGTTCTCACTGCAGCACCCAGCTCTCATTGTGAAGACCTCCTTTGGCTTTAGTCTAGCCTCAACATACAGCATGCCATCTCCTACCCAAGTCAGGTATGGATGCCGTGGCAGAATTCAGAGAACAACAGCAAGAGTGACTAACAACTGAATAGATTAAAATAAACAAACCTGTGTCACTTGGTTGAAAGAGTACTGGGAAGAGAAGCAGGAAGGTGTAACAATGGTGTACAGCAGGATGAAAGGCATTATTCTGAAGGATGGTATGCCTAAAAGGAATAGAAGGAAACCAAGGAAAGGAAAGTCAGGCTATTACAGAAAAATACCCTAAAGGTGAGTTCTGGGAGACTGGAGGGCAGTCTCCATAATTTTCCTTCCAAAATTAGACCTTGTATTACAACTGAAATGCAAAGAGGTCTGCAGACATTTCTGAATCTGAACCTAATATGACTTAGATGCTCTTGACCCACAGAATATGCTATTAAAAACAAACAAGGGCAGCAACAGAAGTTCCAAGCCAGTTCCACCCTACGAAGAAACCCTAAGAAGGAACATAGGACTGAAACAAAAAAGAAGTGTCTCTCTCCATTGAATAAATTGATTAGCAAAGTGAATTAGGATCATAAGGCACAACTGTACTACCAAACAGAATGCAATAATTCAGGGCAGAATCAGCGCAAAGTACTTTTGCTTTGTTCCACATAAAAACCCAACCAAACTCACTCCTTGTGTATCACCTTCAGAGCACAGGATTTGTTTCTTTCCTACACAGCCTGTGGATCCCTCCATTTTGGGAACAGGGCTTCCCAAATTGTACATGAGATGAAGACAGAATGAGCTGACTCCAGTTCCACCCAAGAACCTACAAGCTCTGCAAAGGAACTCCTCACCCCAACAGCAATTGTTTTGCAAGAAGTCCGCTCTCCTGTTCACATGCCTCAGTCCAGCAGGAGATGCTCCCTCCCCTCTCACCTGCCTCTCATTATTCCTTGCCTGTCAAAGGCTGAGGTTTTGGTTTTGCCCTTGTCTTCACCTCTTGGTTTCTGCCTGATCAAAGAGTGTCACGTCAACACAAGTAGCAAGATGAAAAGAGAGTATACGTGCGACTGCTTTCAGGGTGGGTAAGATCCTGAAATGGGTTGTGCCTTTCTGTTTCCTCCCTCCCTCTCTCCCAACTGCCAGATGCCCTTGGTCCTGCAACTGGAAGGAGGAGAAGGGAGACAAGGTTACTGGAGTTCATTCACACTGCGCACAGGGCTGCTCTTGCCTCTCTCCCTGTTTGCATGGAAGTATGAGTCCCTCTGACAAAGGGAAAGAGAAAGAGGCAGAGAGGGGGAGAGAAAGAGGAGATGATGGTGAGAGAGGATAGACTTTTCCCTGGTTAATGAACTGGAAATGAATAACAAGTGATATCAGGAGCGATGTGGTCACCTTGCTGTCATGAAATTCCTTTAAAGGCCATTGACACAAGTTCCCTTGAACTCTGGAAAATGGCACAAGCCAGGTCTGGGTAACAAAGCTTCAGTCCCTCCTAGGCTTTCTACTGTCACTGCAGCTGTCAAGCTTCTGGCTAACCTGGAGTATAACCACCTCAGGAATGGCAAAAACTAGGGCATGCACTGCGTTACAGCAAGGAAGATGTTACAGCAGCAGCATCCCCCCACCTTCCCCTCCCCTCCAGGCTGTCTTGTAAAATTACAAGTCATCCTTTCTCAGTTCTGTCTGGCCAGATGAGCTGGGAAGCCAGTGTCCCAATATGGGGAGCAGACAGAGCACAGCCACTTTGGAGCAACACCAGCTTCTGCAGCAGCACAGGGATGAACACAAGCAGAACTTGCCATTTGTAGCTGAACTGCAATAATCGCCCGTGTCTGGCTGCGAATCCAGCTCATCAACAGCTCAACACCGCTATGAGCGCCAACCTTCAGATGGCAGGAAGCACAACTGAAGCTTTGACAGGGGCTTCCAACAGGAAAAATCCCATCTGTGCTCCTCCCAGGAGGAGGAGGAAACACACAAAGTAGAGCAGCTGCCCCGTCCTGCTAGCAGAGGAGCAAAGGGCAGCTCTCTGACACCCCTTGGGAAGAAGGGGAAGGGAGGGGATCCAGCCTGGAGCCTTGTCTACAGAATATGTTTGTCAGCATCAGCTATAATAGCAAACTTTCCCTATGGAAACTCACTTTAAAACAGCAACAGCATTCTTTTGCCAGTACCATTCACAATTTCCCCAAGCAAATTAAGCTATCCTACCAGTAAGTCTTTTTTTCCCTTGTACATCTAAATGTATCTATGGAAAGGTGGTTTTAGTTTGCGTGACTGTTTTTCTTCCTAGGGTCCCTGTATTGGCTAATAGGGCGATTCTTTCACACTTCTAACCATACCACCAGACACACGCAAAAAAACCCAAAGAATAAAATCAAACGTGAAAAGCGTTCAAGCAACCTAGAATACTTCCTACTACAAAATAATCTGCTAACTAGCAAGCCCCTGCTTTGGAAAATCAAAGTTGAGATGTTTGCAGATCACTATTCCCACTGCTGACTGGCTCTTATGCATCCTACATGCAGCAACAGCTCATCGCGCCCTACTTGAAGGCTGAAAGAGATCTGACCCCACCACCTTAGTTTCTGTACAAATGCCACAAATGCCTGGCAGCATGGAAAACAAGCCCACAGACTCCATTTCTTTCTGGACTCATTCTCTAGCTTTACTCAGCCATCAATACCTTGTTCTACACAATTATACATATCTATCCAAAAAATAACAGCCAGCCATTCTTTGAAGCAACAGTTTTAAGACCTAGAGCTTCCTTAGTCTTCCCAGTGAACAGGGTTTAAAAGAGACAGGAAATACATAGTGTCATCCAGATCAGAGGTAACAGCAATAACTGGCTAGGTTCAAAAAGCTGGTTTTTTTTTTTTAAATGGGACTTGTACAGAAGTGAGAGGGGAAAAAAGAAGAAAAAGAAAAAATAATAAAAAAAAAAGAGTTAGAGAAGCCTCTCTCTTCAATCATTGTGGACTTCCACGGGGGCACCACATTACAGAACAAAAGAAAACTCTACCTTGGATCCTACATTCCTCCTTTACGACCCTCAGTCCCACAGATGTTATAGCCCTGCTTCAGGGAACACAAGTCTGACTCACAGTGGATTTGAGATGTCATCCCAATGCCACCTCAAAACTGAAGAGAGAGATCAGAACTTTAAAAAATTAAAAAAAAAAAAAAAAAAAAAAAAGGAAGCATGAGTACCCAAAATAACATCCTGATAGTGGAGAATCCAGGGAAAAGAGTTAAACCTAGTCCAGGAGCATTAAGAGAACCAACTAGACTATGCCTAGAAAAATAGCACTGCAGGCCTTTTTTTCTGCATGTAGAAAATTACAATGATAAATAATCACGCAATGTACTGTTTACCAGATTGTTTCCTTAAAAATAATTTCATCTCCACAAAACTATGCAGTCAGGGAATAACATTTCATGACCCATGCCTATTCTAGCCAAGTGTCTTTATCCGCTAGCATCATGAAAGGGAAATCTGCTCAGCTCCCCAGGTTGTCTCAGCCCATCTCTTCAACATCAGTATCACAAACTGCTGTTGACTCCTCTGAGCAGGAACATGGCCCAATCCACTGTTAGCACTGAACTACTACTAAAACAGATAAAAGCAATAAGAAACAGCTGCAATATTTTACCAGGAAGACAAGATGACAAAGGACACGTAAAGCTGTAGGATGTATCACAGCAAAGCCAGGAAGAGAACTTAAAAGCCCTCAACTCCTAGCCCTTGTCCAGACTACCTTCTGTTTCAAACTGGTCTTCTCCATCTTCTAGCAGCTATGAAATAAAAGAACATGAAAAATAGAAGCAAAAGAGGCAAGAACAGAAAAAAAGGGAGGGCTGTTTACGGTACAACTGTTTGTTCATTTTTCTGATTTCCTCCTTTCCTCCCACCCCAAGTGTACTTTCATCAGCATGCTGCATATCACCATAACTGAAACACGATTGTTCCTGGGAAACAGCCTTTTTATAATTTATCTATATAGCCCTTGGTATCCAAGCACCATCGCGCCTAAAAGCATCAATCAAAACAAATACTACTGCTCACAGGCAAAACAGAAATACAGTACTGGATTGCAAAACAGGCAGGAAACTCCTTAAGATTCCCTTAAGGGCAGTAGGGGAAAAGTACCGATTCCCATTCATAAATATCATCCCTAGATGTAGCACAGAGGTCAGGAAAAAAATGACAGTACTACAGAAAAACCCATATAAAGAACACAGTGGAGGGATACTGGAATGGAGTTTTAAATTGCTTCAAAGTAAGCTTGACTGTTAGTCTATTCCCCACTCATCCATTACCGGCAATATATTTTGGCAGGTTTTGCTAACACTGCTCTTAGAAGAATGGGAGAAAAGAAGCAGGGGTTCCCTGCCGTACATCCCTGCCGCAGATGTACGTATCCAAACCTAGACTGGCCAGAAGACTGCAGCAGAGCAAGAAGAGAGATCAGAAGAGCTGCTAAGAAACACAGTGAAGACTGGCACAAGGGTGCAGGTCAGAATAGACTATTAAGAGCTGTGTTGCAAAGTAAACTTGCCCTGCTTTTGACTCTACTATTCTGGATCCTGGCCTGTATGGTCTATTTCTGCTTTGGGGGTCATTGCAACTAAATACTTGGGTATTTATATATAAATAAATATATATATAAGGTACAATAACAGCAAAATAAGGAGGAGGGATTTTTTTGGTTTTTATAAACCCACAGGGTGAAAGCTAGGAGGAGAGGGTTAAAGGTCTGAAAATGAGAGAAAGAGGATCTGTGTGACAGGAACAGAGCATGTGAGAGGGCGTGTGACAGGCTGTGCAGCAGAATGTGTGTGTAGATCTCATTCCCTCCGAGGCTCTTGGCCAAATGTGGAGCTGAACTTTCTGCAGACTTTGTCGTGCCAAGTCATGTTCCCTTCTCACACTGCCTGACATCACCACAAATACTCAGCTGGAAAACAGTCCAGAGCCGGACAGAGTCCACCGCTCAAACACCAGCCAGTGAAATGGCTGCACTCAAGGCACACCCACCAGATGGGAAACCAGAGCCACTGACTCCCCTTGCAGGTTACCTCCAAGCGCCCAGGAGGCCTCACCCTCATCCATCCAGAAAGAGCCCTAACGAGGCACAAAGAGATCAGAGGTCCTAACAGACAAATGCTTTTCTATTGCCCACATAACGTAGCCCAGAACAGACTGAAAGTCTGCACAAAAGCTCTAATAGAAAAAAGCAAAAGAACGTAACCATCAGATTGTCAGGGTTTGTCACAAGCAACATGCTGCAAGGAGCCCACTCTGTTCCTAACTCCAGTGCAACCCTGCCACGAGGGGAAGGAAGCTATCATGCATGACCCACGGACGAACCAGGAGCAAGTGGTTCTGCATGACTGACGCTCCAGCAGGGTCTGCATGAAGCAAGCAAGCAAACATTATACTATCTGAGAGCTCCTATCACCTGACTTCTCAGAAATAATTGCGAACCCAAGATCAGTGCTGGAAAATGGAAGCACGTGTACAAGTGTGTGGGAGTGGGCAATGGGGCTAATCCAACAGGTGGCTGGATTTCTTATTTTGATCCTTGTATCAAGGGAGAAGGGTGTGGATGGCCTGCCGATTCTGGGACACTGCTAAAGGCACCACCCAGAGCAAGTATCAGGGAGTAGCAGTTGAAGATGATACTGGAACAAAGGAGCCTCTTCTTGTTTTTTCTTCAGCCTTCACCCCCAGCCTGCTGCTTAAAAGCACCATGATAGAAAATGCCCTCAAAGTACATGTGATAGGGAGAAAATTAATGTTTTCTTCACGCAAAGGTTTCTGCTTTCTCCACTCCTGTTCTATTTCTAGGAAAAAAACCAGCAACTTGGGAGCTTTCTGGAGACAAAGGAAGAATATTTCTTCAGTCCCATATAGTCCAGAAAGTTAAGTCCCCTCTTCTCAGACACACGTAGATAACAGAAGCTACATTATATGATCTATGCTTATCAGTATTTTGCATTTTAAACCACTCCTCACAACAAAAGTTCCCTCTTCCTTTCCTAAGGAAGGGAGTCTGATACCTTCCTTAAAGGTCCAGCAGTGCAACCTTGCCTGTCCACATGCTATAAGGACCTTAAATCATATCCCCGGGGCTTCCTGCCCAAACCTGCAGATGCCTGAGACTCTCTCCC
This sequence comes from Fregata magnificens, assembly GCA_013389945.1. NCBI lineage: Eukaryota > Metazoa > Chordata > Aves > Suliformes > Fregatidae > Fregata > Fregata magnificens. The sequence continues at coordinate 210,439 of WAAD01003479.1, read as the reverse complement.
CCTCACCAGTTGTAAACACAGAAACCATCTTTTGAACTTCTTCCCGTCCCTTTCGCAGAAACCAGAATATTATTCCTCTCCTACAGACAACAGCCAAGGGTGGGAAGCAGTCAATGAGAAGACCAGAATCACAAAGTTGGTATTTGAAGGCAAGGTGACAGCTTCTCCTTCTACTCTCAGAGCACACAGCTGGGTGAGCTGCCCTGCCTCGGCAGCAGTACTCACACAAGCTGAAGCACGCTGGTGAGGAGGGCTGACCACAGGACTCTCTGTGTGTGCATGTGTGCATGCATGTCAGGGCAAGCACCACCAGAGGAAGTCTCAAAAGGCTGTTCCAGTGCAACTTCATGTGCCCACAAACATTTGCACACGGGTTCCTCCTGGTAGGTGCGCAAGAAGCCACTACATGTGCATATCTGACAGCTTGACTGTGTTAAATCCTCCAGGAAAATTCACTGGCATGGCATGTGGAATCCTTTGGGGGCTGGCACATTTTGCATGTATGTCCCTGGCAACCAAGATAAACTATGGAGCTGTTGCAGAAGCCTCTTTGCCCTCATTTCATAAGGGCCCTACATAGACTATTTAAATTCCAAACATTTTCCTTTAAATGGATTTTACATGCTTTTTCAAGATTACATTCATTGAATTTATTTTCTAAGTTAACGACAATTTATGATAAAGCCTAAAACAGTCATTTAGACAACCAAATGCACACCCTATCCAAGCAGCACATGGTTGCTAGAGAATGTTTAAAAGAGAGTAATCCCTAAACTCTAGACAGCCACTAAGTCTGCAGAACCAGAATCCACTGGATCCCATCTTAAGAAGGGCAGAAAGATTAGTTTCTTCAATTCAATTCACTGAAAGTTGGGGAGGCAGCATAAAATGGGGGGGAGCTGTTTCCATTTTCCAATCTCTGAATAAAAACAAGACAAGGGAGGATGAGTTATGCTCATTCTAAGATCTGGAAGGACACAATGACCAAAACCAACCAGTTCATTTTGCTAAGTACAGATAACACTATCCTGTTAAGCTAAGTCGGTTTTAATAGCACACACTCCAGCAAGCATATTTTCTCTTATGTATCCAGTGCATGATTGTAGTCTAATTATAAAAATTTTTGCATACTTAATTTGACCTTTTTATTCAAATGCAGTTTTGAACAAGTCGTGAGGAAAGAAATTACTCACCTAGTAAACACAAATGAGCATTTTCTAATGTAAACATTTACTGTCATGTAGTAGCATCAATGGGTGTATAGAGATACACTATATCGTCCTGTTTAGCAAGAAGTAGTAATAGATTAGCCTAACCAATTAAAATAAGCCTTCCTGTTAAGAAAGTATCAAATGCAAAACAAAGCTTAAACAAACTAAATTTAAATCACCAACTTTAATCATGATTTAAATCAGCAAGTGGGAAGCCTTGATTTAAACCCATTAACCTTGTTGTTTCAGAGTTGTGCTAGGACCAGCGGGCCAAGACTGCCCCTCTCCCTAGAGAGTTCATTTCAATAAATTTTACACGTATATTTGCCAATTTGTTTTTAAAAAAACCTTAAAAGAAACTAGAAAGCCTTACATGCCAGGAGACTCCTACTTTCTTGTCAGTCATCTGCTTTAGCAATCAGTCTGATACTTGCCTAACATCTTTTGTTTACATCCCAGAGATGTTTCTACGCGTACACAATACAACCTGACTCTGCAGCATGGCTTTTAAATTGCTTCAATCCTCACATCCCACAAGATAGTTCTCCTACTTAATCCTACAGACACTAGTTTTCGTCTGTTCAAAATAAGAATTAGATTTTTCATTCTCTAACGTTGTTCTCTTCATTTCTTCATCAACTTCCCACTAAATAAACATTTATCCTTTGCCCTTCCTTAAGAATACTGGATGGTCTCTAGTGCTCTGCTCCCCTCTGTGCACTACCCTAATTAGCCTTTGCCCTCCCCAAATAAGATACTTAAAAGCTTGACAGTGTATACTTCAAAGTGATTTATGAAATTATACTGAAATTGAGTATATCACCTCAACATTTTCTTTTTGACATTCAATAAAGCAACTAATTTTGCTTTACAGGAAATCTGGTTTTGAGGTCTCCAGATCTAAAAGTGCAAGCTACACTGGCTCCAGGGGTGTCTCCTTTTTAGTGAGGACACAAGAAAGGAATTTGTCTATGCTCCAAAAATGGAAAAAAGGTATTCTGTCCTGAGCAGGAAGTCACAGAACAAAAACCACACAGGAGTGCTAAAGGAACCCATCATACCACTTCTAATAGAGAAGTTCTTAAGATCTGCCAGAACACGGGACAGCCTCATCTAATTTAACAATATTATATACCCAAACTGGCTACAATACAGCTTCTAGCTGCAGTAACCGCAACGAAAATGCTAAGTCAAATGTTGTACTTCTGTATTAGCAGACATATGATCTAATGACCAAGTTCAACCTGTTTGCAGCCTAAATGCAGACCTGTACCTGTCAGCAGGAAGCGCTCCCCTGAATTCCCTCCTCAGATGAAGTTCCTTCCCACCGCGACAGTTTCCACAACCAAGAGAATGTGATTCTACCTTCCTAAATTATTAGGCTGCGAGGAAAACAAGGTAACATATCCTACTGCAGACCAGCAGAACAATTTCCCCCAATGAAACAAAATATCTTTGTATGACAGGTTCCACCTCAGTTCTGAAACACTGACTTTTCTCCAAGATTGTCAGGTTTGTGAATCTTATTACTTGGAGGCGGGGGGAAGGGAGGGAGGGTGACATACAATCGGATAAGCTTTCCTATTCAACATGCAAAGACCCACACATCTGTGACAATGAGACTTTCACAGCAGCTGCTTCCAGAGCAGAAAGCAGGATCATCCTTCAATGCATTCAAGACAAAGCACATTATATTCTATACTCTTCCTTGGGCAGACGGGAACACGACTTCTGAAAAACAGAAACAGCTAAAGACCTCAAATTCAAAACTTCAAAATTTTGAAAACTGTCAATCTCGATAGCCATACAATCATAGACCAGATCTAATTACAAGAGATATGACTTTTGAGGTCTGACACCATCACCGATGATGATCAAATATTTAACAACAGCAAAAAATTCATCCTTCTGTTTACCACAGAATGAGTGCTGAGTTGTGAGTACTCATCCTAGAGAAAGCACCTTTCTTGGAAAAAAAAGTCATAGCAATCAAATGCACTTTAACACCCTGGGAACACGACTCTTCCTGCAGGTGTGAGATCAGGATAAGGCAGCAAACTCACGCTCTGTACTTGTACAGCTGCATGCCTGTTCTTCTGCACACCCTCTGCCTGCCTCTTCGCTGCACAGCCAGCTGGTAAAGGAAACATGCTGACAAGGCACAGAGAGCTGCAGCAGCAGTAACTGGAAACAACTGACAACGGTAACCCAAGGCACACAGCCAGGACACACTAATTTTGCGATAAAGTTTCCCGTTTCTTATTTTTTTTTAGATTAGGCAATTTATATATATAGTCCCTGCTACAGTACTTCTCCTTGCACCCCTTCACAATACAAATAGCTGCAAATTTCCTCCGGCAGCTAGAGAACTCCTGAGCAGCTCCGCAACAACCCAAGTTCTATCCTACCTGACACCAGTTTGGGTTTATTTCCCTCACCTTTCTTTTGGGGGGCGGTGAGGTGGGAGGGAGGCGGCTGGTAATTATTTTCACCCCCGCTTTTCTCCTGCAAAAGCTGGCCTTCCCATACGAAGAAGGATGCATGGGCACACGCACGCACGCGTGAGAAAGAAGTATCACTGAAGTCAGTGCCAGATTTCAAAAAGGGGTTACACCAGGAAGCCACACAGTCAGTCTGTCCTTACAGCAGCAGTAATCTTCTGGCAAACGTGCCACAGGTATGACAGCAGAGAGGCATGGCAAGGCCAAACTCCATCTGGTCCTGGCACAATGCAATTGGGTCCAATGCCCTCTTTCCACAGCTCAAAGGAAAGAAGGGCCAAGCTCAGCAACACTTGGCTGAAATTTTCAAACTGCATTTGCTTCCCTAACTAGAAGGTACGATGTTTTTTTCTGTTTCTACCTCAGCGGGGGGGATTATGTCTTGATTAAGGCTCACTTACTCCACAACCAAGCCCACCACTCGCTAAAGGAAGTAAAAAAAAAAAAACTTTTCCTTTTTCTTCTGTCTGTCCTCAGGTATAGCCTTCTCCCTGACACCTGGGGAACAGCAGATACTCCACATACCTTGGAACGAGCAGCAGAGCTGAGAGGACTCTTCCCTACAGACAAACACAACCTGCAGTCATAGCCAGAAACTGGCTGACACTCAAGTGATCCAAACGTTTAGTCAGAAACATGACTCAGTGTTGGAGACTCCCTCAAAAGAGCCTTGCAGTGAAGGGCCCAGCTGTGCCTTTAGGAAAAAGAAAAGGGGGGGGAGGGAATTTCAGGAGAGAAAGTATTTCTCTTTCACCGGTGATCCAAGGTTTGCTTCTGGCCCATAACAAAATACCTGTCTTGACAGATCTGTGGACCTTTGCACAACAAGCTGCAGTGAAATGGCACAATTAAGAGTCATCACCAAAGTAAGCAAAGTTATATTTTAACAGCACGATGCAAACTGCCAGCTGTGCAGACAAGTTTGTGTCTGAGAAAGCTTCTGTTCTGGGCTGATAGGATGCAACAGGTGAATGAGACAGAGAAATGCAGAGCCGAGCGGAAGAGACAAGGCAAGAGAAAAGCTAACAAGTTACCACAATGCAAGTAAACATCTCCACGCTGCACCTGACAGCATCTCTGAAGACAGCACAGAGCCCGGCTCCGTGGATGCACGATAACAGCCACAAGTAACCGATATCCCCTCCCTAAACGCCGGCTCTACCGTGCCGGGTCCATCCACCCGCTGTTGCTGCCCTTTCTCCGCCCCGGTTCGCAGAGGGACCCTCTCCAACGGCGCGACTGCGCAACCGCTGCCAGTCCGGGGCGGCAGGCCCTGCCGCCGCCTGCAGCACGAAGAACACACGACGGCCAGCACTCGGCTCCCTACTCAGGCCGAGAAAGCGGCTCCCTCCCGCCCACGGCGCGGGGGAGCCCGGCCGGCCGG
>WAAD01003479.1:178145-201710 GCA_013389945.1 Fregata magnificens | reverse complement strand
GGCGGGCGGGCGGATCGGGCGGCCCCTGAGCGCGGCCCCCGGGTCGAGCCGAGGGCTCCGAAGCCAAGGGAACGAAAGAGGAATGCCGTGTTGCAGCTGGTGCGTGTTTCTTTCTCGAGACTCAGAGGGTTTTGGGGGTTTTTTTTGTCACACCCGCTGAGCAGAATGCAGCCCGTGTTTGCCCTGCCCTCCCCAGTGCACGTCGGGTACAGTCTCATGGGAGTCTGTACATATAAGCAGTAGTTACTAACCAGAATTGACCCTCTCATTTTTTTCCACCTGTAAAGCATCGATGGCTTCAGTCCCCCAAAGCTATTAATTTTTCTCTCTCCCTCCAGGATGTTGCCACACTTTATAACAGTTCTTGAGAAACTGGTAGGTTTCTTTTACAAAAAGTTATGGAGCCCTTGTGGAACCATGTGCTAAGCACAGGGGAAAATTTGAAAGATCAAAAAATGTAAGGAAATAGAAAATCCCCCCAAATACCCCTGCTGCTTGATCGAAGAGGTGTGAGTCAACTGGAACATGAGCAAGTGTCACGATGAGAGGCATGCTGTCACGTGGTTCTGATGGACAGCAGGCAGTCAAGACCTCCTTGTCCCACTACTGGCTCTACATCAGTTCAGTTATTTTATCTGAGCTCACTTTGGGTGATTGACCAGACGGGGCAAACAGAATCCCCGTACAATTTTCTGTCTTTGCTTTCCCCCCTTTTGGGCTCCCCAATAAATACCCAGCTTGCCATACTTCAGATTACATCCCTTCCTTGACATTTGCTTCATCAACAAAACTTCCAGCATCAGCTCAAACACAGATCCTTTAACCTTCCTCAGTAGCTCCTTTCCAAACATGCTTCACTCTTACAAAGCTTTTGCCAGCTGAAACTGTTTTCCTTCTCTTGCTTGAGAAGGAAAAACAAACCAAGGCATATGCAAACAAAAGCTGTTCTGCTAACCAAGCCTGAACCCCTGCTTGAGTTGAGCAACCTCCCTCGTATAAGAAGTGTTGCCTCTGGGTGACACCATATGACCGTCTGTCACCTGACTCAGCGACAAGCTGGAGCCCTGGCAAAAGGTGCTGAAGAAAACATGTACTCCCAGGGCTTAATTTTTTTTTTACCACACTTTGAGAATTAGATCCTTATCTTTTAAAGTATTTCCTTTCTATTTCTTCAGAGCTTACTGAGGATGAAAGCAATCCTGTCTCACAAGTACAGGGCCAGTTGTTTTCAAGCCACAGTTAAGAGGTAAAAGTGGGTAGAAATTGTCAGAGAAAAGACAACTTTTTGTGGCTTTTTCTCATGACTGTTAAGTTTTGAGATGCGCTTCACGTCGGAGATGCTATACACAGTGAGCGTATGTATTTTTCCTTATGTTTCTCTCTCCTCATGCAACATTTAAAAAAAAATCCCAATCTTGACATTGTATTTAATATTTCTGGCTTTTTATTCTTGTTGTTTGAGATTCAATATGCTGTTTTCTAGCACATTCTTTCCTTATTTCCTATGTGTTCCTCTTGTTTCGTCACTGATTTCTCTCCAGTCTCCCCCTAAGTGTTTTCAGTACACAGATACCAGAATACCAAAGTTTTGCCATTTTGACTTTCTGAACTTTTCTCTATTTTTCTTGTTTCTCTTTTTTTCTGGCTCAGATCTCTCTCTCTGAGCTCTGGAATCATAAATCTTGGCCCATTAATCCCAAGAGCCCACAAAGATCAAATAAAATCCCAGCCCCCCCGCCTTCTCTTCCTCTCCTGTTAGTCAGATCACTCTTGTCTTCGTTTCTCAGATGGAAAAACCGAGGCTTGGAGAAGTCAGATTTTTTCATGAGCACAGCAGGTTGTTCTTAGAGCTGAGAACTGAATGCAGGAGTTTGCCCCAGTCCTGCTCTGTAAATACAGTGCATTTCCTATCTGTGCCCATCATTATCTGCATCTCTGTCTTGCTCTTCTGACTCTTCCTCATATTCAGACTCCTTTCTCTCTGTAATCTCCGCACAGTGCATCTGGCTATCCCACTTATCCAGAACAGACGGCTCTGGTATTATACACCGAGTTGTCTTTGTGTCCATCCTTACAGGTTTGCTTAGGTTGACATCAGCAGGATGACATCAGCATCACCTCAACTCCTGTTATCCTGTTGTCCATGAGCAGCTGCAGGGCACTTGGCAATGTTCCTCAGCGAGTACGTCGTGCTGCGTCCGAGCATCACCGCTTGCAGTAGCAGTACTAACAGTGCACTGTCCCTGTCCTGGCAGATCTTCATCCGCAGCACAGACTGTGATCGGACACTGATGAGTGCGGAGGCCAATCTGGCAGGCCTGTATCCCCCAGAGAGACAACAGATGTTCAACCCTAACATCTCCTGGCAGCCTATCCCTGTGCACACAGTGCCCGAGTCCAAGGAGAGGGTAAGTTAGTATCAAGGATACATACTGACTACTCAAATAGTGTGTTTTGCTGACTTCTCCCAAAGTCTTTCCTTCAGTCTTGATTCAGATTGTCTTGAACTTCTCCTGGGACCTACCTTGCAAAGGTTCTTCTGTTCTCAGAACAAGACGAGAATTCAGGGGCTGTGTTCACTCAGCATGTTCACTGCAACACCTCAGCAGACCACACACGATCTGGAGCATGTTAGAAGGCAGTACTTGAGGCTTTTTATAGGTGCCTCCCGCTAGTCAGGGTTTCATTACAGTTGCGCGTGTTGACTGCAAATTCTGTACTTCAGTGTTCTTGGTGACCTAGCTGCTCTTGTTGTCTCTGCCCAGCTACTGAAGTTTCCTTTGACCCCCTGTCCACGGTATGAACAGCTACAGAATGAAACACGGCACTCAGCGGAATACGTAAATAAGACCAAAGAGAATTGGGTAAGTGATTGTTTGCGTGCGATAAGGTGGTCTTAGGCTTGTAGTTAAAGTATTATCACCTCTCTGTAATCAGAGGTCTGAGAAAAGGGTAGGAATACCTGTGCATGTAATACAGTACGAGATTAGAAAATTGAAGGCCTTTCTCTTTTCTCATACCCACAGCAATTCCTGCAGATGGTGGCAAATGAGACTGGCATCCAGGACATCTCTCTCGAGGGTGTTTGGAGTGTGTATGACACACTGTTCTGTGAAGTAAGTTTGGCCATCATCTTACAGCTGCGGGAATTTGGTCTTTAGGGCTCACTGGATTTGGTAGAAAATCATTTTGCAAAATCCTTTAAAACAACTTTTCACCATTCCCACCCTCCAGTTAGAAGTAATGTTCTAATTTCAGAATAGTAACGGTTCCTACTCACTAGAGGCATGTGCCAAGAATTACCTACTTTTGCACCCTGTAACCTCCCACTTTGTAGCTTAGATATATATCGTGCCAGAGCCAGAAAAAGTCCCACCTGCAAAATAAATATCTCCCTTGAAAGGTATCTCACTAGAAAGTGACTGTGATCTGAAATCTTTAGGTCTCTGTGGATGAGTCTGAGTTAAGCAAGGTAGAAATAAGATCTCTGGCAACTGAAGGAGCATTAACTTTGTGATTTAAGTTGGGAGCTTAAATTAGGACTATTCCTGGTTCTACCTCTCTGTTACTTCAGATCACTTACTTTTCTTTCTGTGCTTCTGTTAATGCCATCTCTAAAAGAAAATAATGCTCTTCTAGGTCAAGTGGGGTTCACCCACATCTGGGTTTTGACCTGTTATAAGGTCCTTTGCCAGAGGAAGACTCTAGAGACAGATTTTACCCTTTTACTGTCTGGGGTGGGGCACCAAACTCTATACTCATGTGGAGTTTTGCTGAAAGCACGTCTTATGAAGGCTTAAACAAAATCAAAAATAGGGTTAGCTGTGGTGTGATAATGCTAAAGTAAAGGTCACATATCCAGGAGACTTACAGTTGTTGCACACAAGTTTATTTCTGTATAACTATACAGCATGATGAAGTAAATTATAAGGATCTTTCATGTCAAACTAGTTGACTGTGGAAGCAGCAGTAAACCCAAGCATTTTGACACTGTGTCATGCTAATTCTATGGAGGTGCAAGGCTACTTAGCTTGCTGGCAGTGGTATACAGTGGTATGTACAATTTTGGGGATGTACAAGATAAATCTGCATGGAATTGTACTTTGCTATGTAAAATAGCAGCTTGAGTTGCTGCAAGCTGAGAATATTCCAGTCCAGAGCTGCATTGCACTATGAAACTTGCCCTTTCTATGACAAACCCAGTCTCCTGTCTTGTAATGATCACAGTGAAGCAACTTCTGTCAGTAACAAAAAATCCTTCGGTCAGAGAGATTAAGAACTTCAAATCTTCTTCATTTTCGAGACTCACTTAATGAGCTTGCAAATTGGGCCCGGAAGGCCAGCTGACAACCACTGTAATCCCCAAGAACTTGGAGAATAGCTCAGTGTCCCAAAATGAAACCAGAACGTTTTGAGGGAGTTTTACCTTCAAAACTATACCCTCAGGCTGATCAGTCTCTTCAGCTGCTTTGGGCTTCCTCCTTTTTTCTCACTCTTAGTAAGAGTGCCCTGAAGAGAAGGATTGTTTTTCTCACCTGAGCAAGTAGATTCATTCTACCATCTGGATGGGGGAAATAAAAAAAGTCCAAGAAATAGCTGAATTTAGCAGCCATTCTCTTTGTAAATTAATGAAAAACTAACTAAATATCTAAGCTGGTGATGGGAATTTCTCCAAACCACTCAGACAGAATGGGCCCTTAAGGATATTCAGCCCCATCTTCCGGCAGTTTAATGGGATGTGGCATAGAAAATTGCTCCGAGTAATGCCAGGGAACCACAACTGCTGTTTGTCTGCCAGTATAATTAATCCTTCTTGTAATGGGTTGGCTGCAAAGCAAATTCTTCTCTTGGTTCCCAGTTCTGTGTATTCTGGGTTTGAGTACTGGGCTTTGTCAGTGGTGCATCCCAGTATTGCGTCTGCAGAGCGCTTGTTAACTTTCTCCAATACCCTTCAGTGGCCCTTAGAGCCTCCGGGGAAATTGTGCTGCAGGTACACCAGAAACCTTGAGTTTGTGCTCTCTTGCTTGCTTACAATTCCACACACACCCACCACCACCACCAATGCATGCCATCTGCAGGGCAGAATCAGCCACACATAAAGTAAATGCCCTAAGGTTATTGTTATGTCAGTGTTATGACATAACCCTGCACTCCAGTTGTGCTTTCACAGAAATGTAGCTCCTAGATTTCAGTCTTTATGCTTCTCATTATTAGTTTCTGAAATCACATTAAAACCTACGTATATTCTTTGTATGCAGCACAGCAGTGTGAGGACAGAAACATAAATAGAAAAGGGGCATATTTAAAATAATGTAGGAAATCAGTAGCAGTATGGGCAGGAGTCCAGACAGCCTGACTCCCACTCTCTGATTAATCTGCAATCCGTGCTACCTGCAGATGAGTATTCTGTTTCTCTTTCTAGCAAGCACACAAAATGGATTTACCTGTATGGGTGACACCAGATGTCATGACTCAATTGAAGCAACTAAAAGACTTTGGTTTTGAATTTCTGTTTGGGATCCACAATCGGGTAGAAAAAGCTCGTCTGCAAGGTGGTAAGTGCACCGCGGAGGGAGCTTCATGCTGCTCTGTCTAGTTTTTGCCTCTTACCAGCTGCTTCCTCTCCTCAGGGGTCCTGCTGGATGACATAAGGAAAAACCTAACCAAAGCAGCAAATGTTTCTGCCCACCAGAACCTGAAACTACTTGCCTATTCAGCGGTAAGTCAGAGCTTGGGGGCTGGCTTTTATCCATCTCCTCCTCTTCCTCACAGGGGATTGGGGCTTGGTGGTAGTTTTAACCCTTTCTGGCTTCTCTACAGCCCATGCAGTGATCAGGACATGCATCTTTGCCTCTGGCTGGGTGCGATGTGCAGGATCTGGCATCATTCCTCTTGGGCCCCTGAGGAAAATTCCCAACCGGCGCTTTGTTCCTGTTAGCTCAGGCTTGTGGATGAGACTGGCAGACTTTGGGGAGCCACTGCTGTATTAATTTGGTAGACGGGTTGATGCTACTCTGATGTGATGTTTCAGCAGTGTAGATACAGAGTCACCCCCGCTTTCCAGCGGCCTACTGACTGGGAAGTCAAGCACCTCTCCAAGATTGCCCCCTAGAGATTAATTCTTAAAGAACAGTGCAGGATACATATGGCTGTGTTTCACTTCCTCCCCTTCTCTGGCACCATCACTGATCACCATTCTAGCAGTACAGTTCCTCTCCTTTCTTCCAGATGGAAGTTACAAGGGTGACGTCCCCTCAGCACTGCCCTGTCTGTTACTGGTATGGTCTGAGCTGCCCTGCCACATCCATAAGGGTGACTGATCTGGTTTTTTTCCTCTCTCTCTCAGCATGACACCACACTTGCAGCACTGCAGATGGCTCTAGATGTCTACAACAAGATTCAAGCACCATACGCCTCATGTCATTTATTTGAGCTGTACCAAGAGGATGATGGGTGAGGGCTGCAGTAAAGACATTGGCTTTGACTTCACCTCAAGGGTTAGATACCTAGGCTAGGCTCCACCCTAGGGGGATGCAATCTTGCTCCTAGTGGCAGACTCTTAGGGAAACTACCACCAGAATAAAGGAAAGGGTGTGCACACTGAGTGTTTGGGAAGGGATGACTTTAGCTGGAGAAAAAAAAAAAAAAACATCTAACTGGTTTTTTTTCAGTAACTTCTCTGTGGAGATGTTTTTCCGGAACGAGAGTGGGAAGGAACCTTTCCCACTGACAATCCCTGGCTGTCAGCATAAATGCCCACTGCAAAGATTCTTGGAGCTCACAGATCCTGTTGTTCCTCAGGACTGGAAGCAAGAATGCCAGGTAGCGAGCAGCATGCATGACACAGGTGAGCCCAGGCTGGATCAGAGCGTGGCAGAAGGGGAAAGCTTGGACGATACCATGTTGACCACTTCTTCTCTCCCTTGCAGAACTGTTTGTGGGTCTGGCTGTGTGTGGATCCATTCTCCTTCTCCTTATAATCCTCCTCTTGACTGTACTTTTTCGTATACAGTCTCAGCCCCCTGGCTACCGGCATGTTTCCAATGAGGGAGAAGAGCAGGCCTGACAGTTGCTTCAACTCCTTCCCAGGCAGTAGGAGGGAGCAGTGTTGCCCCTATGAGTGATTGGGCACCTTCAGTTACTGAGCCGCCTTCTGCTGTGGCCACTGCTTCCCAGAATGAAGCTGGACTTTTTTGGATGCTTTCTAAAGGTGATGTCCCAGAGAGAGAGGACTGAGCTACTCTAACGGAAATGACACCTTATTCTGAAGCCAGTATACTGTGTGGTGCCCCCAGTCCTCATACAGCTTACCTAGTCTGGGATTCCCCACATGGCCAGTTGGAGCTGGTCAAGAGTTTTCCTCCTTTCAGTGATTGTAAATGTTACCACTCACCATGACTGTGGCAGAGGGGCTTGGGCCTCCAGCAGCCACCACATCCAGTGCAGTCAAGAGTTGCATCTCTCTTCAGGGTCAACCTGCTTTGAGTGCTTTTCTCTCAAGCCATTGGGCTGATGATGGTGGGAAGGCTGGGCTTGGAGCAGAGGGAACTGCTGCAGATGATGGCAGACAGTGAAAAGTGTTTCTTGAGGTTGCTGCTGGCAACTGGTCTTTTTTTCCCTCCTCACGTTGTGGCTGAAGAGAGAACTGGCCTGGAATCAGGACAAGATTGAAAACCTGGCAGCAGTTTCTAGGATTCAGCTCAGAGTAGGTTACATATGATCCAAAGAAGCTCTAAGAGCTTCATCAGAGAGATTAATTCCTGTGACCATAGGAAACCTGCACCCAATTTCTTGTGCAATGTTGGCTCTAGAAAGGAGAGTCCCCATAGATAGGAAACTTGGGGCCTGTCTAAAGATTCAGTCTTTGAATTTGACTTCCCCACCTCTGAACTTCAAGTACCTATTACAGGTAATATCCAGTACTGCAGGCAGTCCAGATTTCAGCTACAAGCCCAAGGGATATGCTTTACTAGCAGAATGTTTTTATGCTGTAATTAAAGAGATGTAGCAGAGCTGTTTACCTAAGACTAGATTAAATGCCAAGTTCTGTAGTTTTTCTTCCTGTCTTCCCTACTGGCTGGACAACAAACAAACAAAAAAACACCATTAAGAATGAGAGTTTGCAGGTGACTGTGGATCCCTTTGCCACACTTTGGCTTTTTGTCCAAAGTGTGATTCTTTCTCCAGGCTGGCCTCTCTCTGCGTACCACAGCTGCTGCGGGGAACTTCATGCCAAGGGCTCACCACCTGCCTTGTAGCTTTTGGCAGAAAGTGAGAGACTACAGCAGGCACCAGAAGCACAGGCTCTTCACATGGTGATGCTGCACATTCACTTCCCACTTTTACTTCCCTTTCTGGTGCAGTTCCCTTCCCCTCTTGACAGCAGAAGCCAGTTCTTAGGTTACAGACGTTTCCTTTTCTTACCGTATGGAGTACTGTGGGGACTTCACCCTACAACATAATCGGCATCTGCCAGCATGGGAACTCTAAATCAGCAGAAGCAGTTTGCTGTTCTCAGCATCTTCCTCACCTTTTTGTCCTCTGAAGATATAATCTAGGTCTCCTGCACAGCAAGACAGTCATAAAGAAAAAGCTGCTGCCTGTGAGAACAGGCCCAAGAAAGAGGTAATAGAAAGTGCATTTAAGAGGACCAGACCTGTTATTTTTAAAGGCAGCAAATTTTGCACACACAGAGGAAAGGCTTCTATGATGATTTAGAAATTTTGACTGAGTGATTTTCTGTAATTGTTCCAATACATTTCCTTTTCGTTATTAAAATCAAATTCGAACTGAACTCTACTCCTCTTCTTCTCTAAGAGTTCACAGGGCTAGCACCAGTGTGCTCAGTGTTGGAAAACAGGCAGAACTTACTGCACTATACGCCCTCCCGAAGTAAATACCTGATTTACAATCCCACTGGCAGCAGAGTGAGAACTGAGATAGATAAACTATTTTTGACTGCAGCAACCATGCATAGATACAGCTTATAATGCAACACATCGAACTTGGAAGGGTCCATTGTAGACACAGTACCATGACTGGTATTTCCACGATTGTTCTAGGTCTCTTAGCCCTCCTGCAGAAAGCTCAATAACTTCTTCCCCCATACAAAAGCAGTTCAGCAGAATGCTCAAAGCAGCCACTCCCTCTATTGAAGAAGAATTTCAGTTTAGTACAAAACTTTATTAATATCAATACTGCGAAACTATAAAAGTGAACATAGATACTCTGAGCAGGCCTGGAGCCTGTCCCATCCATCAACCTCTGGACAGCAGCAAGGCCCCAGGCAGCCTTGTAAACAAACTAGAAAAAGCAAAACTTCTCAGTTTAACAGCAGTCTTGAGATTTGGCTCTGAGCAGGGGTGTTTGGAAGAAATTCCTCACTTCTGCTTTACATAACTTTTCTCCAACATTCTGAAGCACATAGGCATGGGTGAAAAAAATTACCTGATCAGTGGCAAAAAAAAGCCTAGAGCTCTGAAAATAGAAACTACAGAATCAGCAGGTTCTCAGCTCCGTACTGCCGTTGCATCCCATGAGGCAGATAAAGAGCTCTGGCATCATCATGTTCTTTGTCGTCTAGTTAAATAGCTGCAAGCACAGAATAGGCTAAGCCTGAGGTCTCGACAGACACATTTTCCAAGAAGCTTGCATATGGGAGAGGTTGGTGTTGCCTAGGCTACCCAAGCTACCCATCGCCTCACCCCTGTGAACGTTCTACCTTTTCGGGACATTAACCTTGTTAGCAAAGGGTTTCTCAGCTCAGTTTGACCAGAACAGGCTGAGGACCCTGTCACGAGCTGCTCCGCAGCAGACTACAGGAGATGGTAACCTCTGACAAGTGATGACAAGCAGATGTGGCAGGCTGGAAGCAGTAACTTCAGCAGGATCTGAGAACATCTTTGAAGTTTTCCTAGTGCCTCGGAAAATGGGTGGTAACTCCACTTGGAGGAGGAACTGAGTACTGACACAACTTTCTAGAAGGGGAAGCAAAGGGAATCGGGGAAGCAAGATCAGATCCAGGGAGGAAGGACAAAGTAGAAGTCTAATGCCCTGCACGGCTTATACTGCCCATTGCCGAGACTGAATTTGTACCCTGTGATCCAGAAAGGATCAAAATACTAAATCAGTTATCTAGATCCTTCCCTTTTCGCTTCCTTCCCTGTGATTTAGAATCGCTTTTTGTTCTCGTCTCCTCCAGCTCCCAAGACAGTAAGTTAGCTTTGAGTTTGCTTGTCCCAGGGTTTGCCTGCCTCTGCCCTCCACGTCTGGACAAACTCCAGCTTCCAATGCCCTGTTCTGTCATGGCTTTCAAAAGATGTTCTTGCTTCTTGGCCACCATCTCCTCCCGGCTCCAGATCAGAATATTAAAGCCTGAGCGGAAAAATTAAACACTGTGCATCAGAAACTCTACATCAAATATAATACCTTAGGCTATGTCACTTAAACGCCAGAAATTCAAAATGCTTTGTCTGTTCTAAGGTATTTCCAAGGTACAGAGGATGCAAAGATATTTATTGCAGATGCTATCTCCACACAGCCATGGAAATTTGATCTAATTAAGAAGCATCATCAAGTAATTCCTAATCTCATCTGTCACAGGTCTAAGACCTAAATATGTCTAAATATGTAGCTAGCTCCCTTAATCCCATACAGCTTGCGAAAAACTGAGTAATCTTGGCTCTGCAGCCTAGGAAATGAGATAAATTAAATGAAGGGAGAGGGTACAGCCTAGCAGGAAAAGGCTTCCCCCCCTGCCCCATCGTTTTTTCCTATTGTTCCATGGCTGGCAGATGGCAGCAGCTCCCTGCTGCAGAGAGGCTTCTCACTCCTCTGGACTTCATGCTCTCAGGAATGTTGCACAGGAGATTACTAGCAACCTGTTTTCTAACTGCAAAGGTAGAAGACTGAAAAGGAGGTCTTGATCTCTTTTACAGATGTAGGAAATTATAGAGGACTAGTAGCATGTGGGATTTGGGAAACCCTCACTCACAACTTGCTTTAGTCTGGAGAAACAAGCCTGCCCTTTTCTGGGACTGGAACCCACCCGTGCGTAGTGCCCCAGGTTCTCTTTACTTACCCATGCCAGAAGCCAGCGTGTCTCCCATAGGGTTAAATTTATTGAGCTGAAAATGGAAACACAGTCAGAGTCTGTAAGAGCATCACTGCTTATATAACAGCAACAAACGATCTGGAAAACCCACTGTTCCCTAGAGAGTATCACAGAAAACCCGCAGATGACCATGGACCAGCCCTGCTCGAGTCAGCAGCTTTAGCCGGCAGCCATACCCCGACGAGGGCATAAGCCTGTCACAAGTAAAGAGGATACTCCTATTGTTCTAGTCCCTAACCCATATCTCCTGGCTGCAGTTCAACACACAGCGGTCCTTTTGGCAGCAGTGCTCAACTCACCGAGATGATACCAGAAGCATTTGGATCATGGAGTTGACAAACCATCTCCCCGGTGTTTCCATCAAATACATCAACAGTTCGTAGCTCATTCACCGTGTACCCTGGGAACTTAGGGTCTGGGTAGCGACCTGCTACAATGAGGTCATAGCGAGGATGCCATGTTGCCTAGTCATAGAGCAGAGTGATGGAGAGTTAAAAGAAAGGGACAGAGCTCATACTGACACACACACCAGCCAACCAGCAGTGTCAGCAATGGTTTGTACATCCCACCCACAGCCTGAGGAACACGAGTATCCTCAAAACAGTGCTCTGCTGGGAGTTGCTGCAGTGCGAACATCCACCCATCAATGTAGTATCCTGACCAGAAACCAGAGCATTTCTGATGTACAGCTGGCTGCTAGCACCAAGCGTGATAGACTGCACTGGCTTAACTCACCTTAATAGGTGTGAGGTGCTGAAACTGCCGATGCGGATGTGGGATCAGATGCTGTGGCTTGGTCCAGTCTGAAGAAGAGTAAACCCTGATTTCACTGCGCTGGTCTGTGCTCAGGAGCTTTGCACCATCTGTTGGGCTGAAGTAAGCTAGGAGAGGGGGACAGTACGGCAAACAAAAGATCACAATGCTGTGATTGACAAGAAACATAAAAGGCACATTTCTCTGATTGGAAACCCATTGCTGTTTCTTTAATAGGGATGTGGATATGGCCATGTGTCCCAACAGACAAGACTTTACCTGTCTCAAACAAACTCAGAGCTCTTACAATCAGTAAGCTGAAACCTACAGCGCTGGGTTACACAGGAAGAATCATTATTCTCATTTTAGAATCGCAGAAAGAGACATTGCAAAGAAAGGAACTTGCTCGTTCAAATGGAAAGTTAGTGGAAAAGCTGGAGACAGACAGCTGCAGTTTGGACTTCCATGAACTGGTAAAACTGCACCCAAGAAACAGAGGTTTGAGTCCCATGCTCTGCTTCTGTCAAAGGAACTGCCCCATAAATTCAGTTTTCTAATCCTAGCCACTGCTGATGCTTCCACACTCACCTCTCAAAGCACAGTGCCAGTTTGTATGGCAAGTCTAAGACTGTGCTGCAGCTGCCCTATCCACCTCCCTGCCTCTGGCCACACATTCCCAATGCCTGCGCTCCTTTAACACTAGCTACTGTGCAACTTCGAATCTGAGCAAAAGCTAACATTGCCACAACAATAAAAGCTGAGCTGAGTGGACTCTTTGCAGACATCCACGCAATGAAATCCTTATCTCAACTCACCTGCGTTCACAGGTTTGTCATGAGGAAGCAGATGAAGAAAATTCATTTTGTTTTTCATGTTTCTGAGGTCCCAGATTTTGACTGTCTGATCCACAGACGCTGTGGCCAGCAACCACTCACATCGGGAGTTAAACTCCACATGAGTCACTTTCTTCCTGTGCAATTTCAGCTTCCAAATCTGCAGCAGAGGAAACAGAAAATCACATAGAAAAAAAATAATCAAGGTCTGGAGTAAAGAAATTGAATAATTATCTCCTAGTGCAAAGAGGTCACACATTTACACAGTAACAAAACTTCTAAAATACACCAAGAGTTTATCCACTGGAAACAAGAAAGGAGAAGAATGACATTGGGAACTATTTAATTCTAGGAGAACTCTGATCCACCAATTTATTACAGCTATGAGAAAGGAACATGCAGTCCCTTGTTCATGGAGGGAAGTATTAGTGGCACTGTACAAAGCAAGATCACATCTGGAATACTTTATGCAGTGCCAGTCTTCCACCTGCAGAAAGATTAAACCAAACTGGAACACGTATGGAAAATGCGCCACCGAGATAATAATAAGGAAGGGCCTGCTTTGTGAGAGAAGACCAAAAGAGCTTGCTTTGTTTATCTTAGTAAAAAAGGTGAGAGGAGATATAATTGGCTTCTAGAAATAGATCTGCAAAGAAACATGAGGGTAGGAGAAATATTTCAATTAACAAGAACAAATGGATATAAACTGGCCATGAATAAATTTATATCCGAAGCCAGAAGATTATTTCTAATCAAAAGGGTGAAGCTGGCCCATCCTCCCTACAATAATGGGTATCTCCCAAGTGCAGAAAAGACTGTCACATTCTTTCAGGAGAAAAAAAGGAAAGGAAGCAACTAACCTTGAATAAGCACAAATCATTTGGAGCACTCCTGACTCTGCCCACTAATTTACACAGCTGCCTCTGGCAACAGCTCACTGGGTGGCAAACTTTTATAGATGTTACCCTTACAGGCAGGAGAAACAGTAATTCTGGTGTGATGGTACAGCAGGCCCACTCCAACTACTCTCTAGTATGTTTCTGTACTACTTCAGACTCGGAGACTGCCTCTGCCTGCCCTCTCGTGTCTAACGGCAGTAGTGCAATTTCTATCCCAACATTTCCTGAATTGCTGTTGTGTACCTACTCCAAGGTCATGGAAGGCTGTACATCAAAGCAGTATCTCCTAAACGACTCCCATCAGTGCACTAAGTTTCTGGAAGTGTGAAGGTCGTTGGCAGAGGGTGCTCACATCTTCAGGTTGCCCTATAGCTACTCTGGCCAGCAGCAAATACTCTTAAGGAAGGGGTAGCACACGACAGTCCCTCTTTGGGAACTGTTATCATTATGCTTAACAATGTGAAAATGTCTAATGCATGGCAGAAGCGGAGGGCTTCTCACCACCTAGACAATGGGTGGACTCATCTCCTGAGCTGCAAGGTACTTGCTCCTCTTTTCAGGGTCCCTGTAGTGCAGGAAACCACATGAGCCATGAAGATTCCCGTAGAGGAGATGCTGCATGGAGCCATACAAACCTCTTCACCAGAAGTGCTGAGCAGGACCACGTTGCCCACATTATCACCTGTCACCACTGCACGGCAGCTTGCAGAAACATCAACACTGCAGTACCAGCAACTAGAGGGAAAGACACAAAATCAGTGCTGCCTCCCACAGGCAAGTGAAGGCAGGGGAGCTCTGGTTCACATCTCGTCCCTGACAAGGGAGACTGCAACAGATTGTAACTGCAATCTCCTGCCTGATGGTGTGGGCCTGAGTATCAGAAAGGGGGAAAGCTTATCAGCAATGCTTCCCGTTGGTGACTGAATATGAAATAACTTCCTAGTAATTTGTGAAGTGCTCATTAGATGGAGTGTGACATATTGGGACAATGGAACATAGAGGCTGAAAAGCCGCTTGGTGCCTGCACACGGACGCACCTTGGGAAAGATCAGAACACCCTTATGACATGGACAAATGTACAGAAACAGCTTTAAAATGACATTTCCCACAAACCACTGAAGCAGCAGTAAAGAAAAGACAAAAGCTTTGGACTGGAAAGTTGCATATCAACTTCATGTTCCAGGAAACAAAACTGAATAGAGACTTATCTGACATATGCCTTAACCCGAACTCTGCTGGGAGGGGAAGGGCAGCAAGAATAAAGCAGGGGTCCTTTGGGAACTTGTTAGGAAAGCTTCAGTTGCAAAGATAAATTATTCTAGAATTCAAGGTCATGGAAACTAGCACGGTGAGCCTGAAGCCTCCAGAAGGGCAGCAGGGTAAACTCAATAACCTGAAACTCAGATTGTGCAGGAATGTTTTGTGGCTTTCCTATGCTACCTGAGCTGCTACAGACAAAATACACAGAACACTGATGGCAATGAAGAGGAGGAAGTTATCCTGCTTTTCTCACCTCACACTTCATGAAGTGAAAAGCTGTCAGCATCTGTAAGACAGGAGATGGCGCCACCAGAAAGCAACACCAGAAGATGCAGGCAGCACGCTCAGCTACTATAAAAGCAAAGTGCCCTGTGGCTGCCTAGCTTGTCACCCACCCTGCAGGGCTAGGGTTGCGAGCAGGAGCCTGTCTCCAAGCTCCCTCACAGGACCAGTTCATACCAAGAGTCTCCTAACACTGGCAGCGATGAAGATGTTAGAGAGCACACGAAGCAGCACAGCATCAACCCCAAGGAACAGAGAATCAACCTTGCGCTGCTCCCTTCTCACCAAACATTATGGTACTCATGGCCACAGTCCGGGGCACGGGAGATCACCTGCACCGCTCTGCCCTCAAGGTCCTGCAGATTTAGGGTGCCATCCCCTGATGCCACATAAAGCTTCACTGCCTCATAAGGACTGAACTTGATGTCTCCGAGAGAATCTCCTGGCCCTTTCTGGAATACACACAAAGCCAAGAGGCATCAAGGTTAGAGTGGAAGACAAAAATCTTAATACAATGCTCATGTCCTGGAACACACTGCTGGTTTTCTTAGGTACAATGTACTGCTTTCTGACAGGGCACATACATAAAAACTCTTTTTTTCCAATCTGAGCACATACATTCTGAGCCTGTAAGCTCAACCCCACCACTCTGGGCTGCAAACCTCATTAGCAGCATTGCTGCTTCTGCTATGGGGGTAGGACTAATCTGCAGCGAACCACCTGGCTCAGACCAGGCTTAGGAGATCACAAGCAAAACCGGCACCATTCCATGCAGAAACCACATAAAATCTCATGACAGCCCTGCACCAAGCTTTTCTTACAGAGACTTCATTCACCAGTTCCCTACAGGCTGCTTCCAGTGCTGTGTCTGGTCTTTCTCAAGGTACCAGCAGGCAGGATGAGAGTGGTGCAAGGAGAAATCCTACTGCTAACCCCATGGCACAGGAATCTTATGTTCTGTGTTATGTTATATTGTTGTTATGTTACGTTGTTTTGTTATGTTGTTTTCCCCCAATCTGTCTACTGAGGAAATATGGAAACCCTACAAAAAGACAGAAAAGAAGGATGTTAGCTGGGAGTCCCCAAACTCTTCGATACTCAAGTGCACCCCATCTGCTGCTCACAGAGCAACTACTTAATAAGTCTCACTGTAAATACTAGATTTCAAGAAGCCAATGTAGATAAAAAAAGGCCTGCCCATAGAGCTTGCCTGTCCTCACAGCACTAGAAGGAGGATGGCATGCCCCTTCAAATCCAGGCATCATTGCTGTGACAGGCATCCCACTGGGATACAAGATCCTCATATCCCAGGACCCAGTCTATCCCTCCTTGCTCACCTGGCCAGTCACCCCAGCACTACTTGGGTTCACCTTCTACCCTATTATAAGGCTGCAGCTGGAACAGCCAATTTGGAAACCAACCATGGAAGTTGCCACCCAGAAAGAATCAGGTGCGGAAAAGTAAAGAGGAAGCTAACCCAAATTCCCTCACTTACCTTTAAGCACTGAACTGAAGTAACTAATTGAAGAGCTCAGGCTTCCTCATGAGTCCACAGAAAAAGCAACAGTCTGAGAGGGTGATTCTAAGCACAGGCAGACAGAGTAGCCTCTGCCAATTCATCTCCTCTTTCCACTCATTACTGAAGGAGCCCAGACTCTTAATTTTGGTATTTTAGATAAGCACCAAAAGTTAGGTGGGATGAATTGGAGTGATCCTTATGACACACACCACTTGAATTCAGTGGCATTTGTGGAGAAGCACTGAGGGGACTATAAATTGTCCTGTAAAAACCATCTGACAAGGAGCAGCACTGCTAACACGTGAAGAGGTTAGAAGGTCCCCAGGGCACAGAGCTATGGGAGGTTTAAGAACAGACAGCTGAGGAAATCCACTGGCACCCCCATGCTCTCCCATGTACAACAGGAAGTAAGCAGCATCAAAGAGTCCCTCCCCTTCAGGAAGAAAAGCTCTCTCCTACCCACCACCCCGTTTCAGGGAAAAATAAAAAGGGAGAGTAAGCCTCCCTGGAAGAGAGAGGATCCCTGAAATTTAGAGTATGAAGGACATGTATGTGGAGAAGAGGAAGCCCAGCTCCCACACATTAGAGACAAACGTCTCTCTCTCTCTCTCTCTCTGTAGTGCTCCTGCCAGCAGGACACAGAGGCCCAAAGCATTGCTGTATTTCTTACTCCCAGTCCTCGGTGCTGGTGAAGACCCGGACAGTATTGCCATTAAAATCCTGCAGGGTGGTAGTGCCGGCAACTGACGAAGTGTACAGCTGACTAGGGTTAAAAGGGTTAAACTTCATTCCTGTGATGGCCCCTCCAGCTCCCATCTACAAGGAAGGGGATGAACAAAAGAAAAATCCACTGAGTGATGGGGAAGGAGAAAAGTGTGTTCTGTAAGTCTGCATTCACTGCTATGTCCTTAACAGCAACAGTGAAACACACCACAGCCCTTCAAGGAGGCAAAGACAACCATGTCTTCCCACATGACGGCTGTCTAGACACCTGCCCCTCCTGGAGGCCAAAACTGCAACTCCTTCAGTCCCCAGGCAATGTATTCCCTGGCTGGCTGGCACCACACTATTTACAAAAAGGAAGATTACTCTGGAATTTGTGGAGGATAGACCTCCTCCCAGTGTATACCTACGTTAATTTAGAAAGGAGACAAAAGTTACAGAGTCTTTGAGCCCCTGTTGGAATGAGAATGGCTGAATACAGCAATGAGGGGGCATGCCAGCTATATAAACCATTCATTCTACCTTAGTTTCTCACTTCAGATAAAGGGACGTTGTTTCTTCCCACTCAAAGGTGTTTCCTCATCTGACACAGAATAAAAGGCGAGCAAAGAAAGATCAAGACCTAAACTAGACAAACCCTCTCTGCCTACTTGTTTCTGGCATTCCTTTAACATAACTGTTTTGCCAGTTGCTGAATTATTTGTCCACTGAGCACACACCAAGTACTGCTTCATTATGAACTTAATCAACATGCCTCAGTTCTCCCCAGTGCCAGAACAATGTGGGACTTAGGAACAGACATGCCATTGCATCTCAGTCCTGCCCCATAGCTGGCTACCCTGCAACCCGAGACCCTTATATATTTCTCAACAACAGATCTCAGTTTTTTGATCTGCAGTATTTCGTGGTACTCCAATTTTCCCTCCCACCCATTCGATGCACCCAGAGGCTTACCCCTTTTATGAAGCAGGTTTTAGTAAGTACTTCATAGTCCCAAAGGATGATGTCTCCACCTTTGGAACCAACAGCTACAGTACTGGGGTGTGTTGGATGCCATTCCAGGCATGTCACTCTCCTGTCAAAGGGACTTGCTGTTCGAAAGAGGCGGTATGAAGCAAGAGAACGCAGAAAGGGCAGCTGCAGACACTGTTAAAAAGATAAAGAGAATTATGACTTTTGCACGGATCCATGAGATTCTCTGAATGAGGAGTGCTACCCGTTTCTAACTGCCATCAGTGTTAGTACAATCACACAAAATTCTAAGCCTCTCTGTAGAATGAGGAGAACATGCTGTCCCCAAGGGAAACAGCCTGTGACCACACAAATCCACATCAGCCACAGCACTCAGAAAGCAACAGAGAACTGACAAATACTATACTTTAAATGATGTACAGGGAGTTAAGCCTTGTGGGCTAAGCTAAAAAGGCAGGATAATTAACATTAACAAGGAAGGAGAACATGCCTCCACACCAATAAAAGGCCCTTCTGACTATGTCTTTACTGAGCATCCCAAAGCATTACACATCATCCAGAGATACAATATTATGGTCCTCCATCCAAATTGCCTGCAGCCTAACTATACAGCATAAGAGTAAACAGAACACTCAAAATAGTGAATTAAGAAACCATTACATGATTGTATTGTTATTCAGCTGAGGAATAGGTACTGCTTGGATGAGCTTGGCGACTTCTTTATCATTTGGACACTTAAAATAGATAAATCATATGGAAGATAAAGCTTCCCACCTATGAATGTTACAGAAGAAGTTAATTTTCAAATGAAAGGAGTATGGCTCTGAAAACAGTAAAAAATTATGGACTTGATGGAATATGTCTGTGAAGAGGAAAAATCAACACTAAACCTGACATGATTAGCAAAGTAGAGTGGATGTAAAAATAGTACGACAAAACAGTCAGATTAGTGTGCAAAAGTAGCACTGTGCAGTAACTCAAATGGTAGAGTGGGTAAGTTTAAATATGATTCAAGGAAGCACAGAATTAACAGAGGGATAAAATGCAGAGTGACAGGGCCAGGTCAACCAAAAGGGAAAGCCATCTCAGCTCTTGCATTTTACAGGATTAAGAAACATAAGGGTGCGCCAGACTTGGAGCCACAAATTGTGTATGTGAGGAACTTTAAGCCCCTTTGAAGTTTCCCTGTGTGTCTTCATGATGTTTTTATGTAGGGAGCTGAGATGTCCAACAGGTCATGAAGGAGAAACTCCTCACCTGCCTGAGCTGTGCCCGAATGGAGCCTCCCAGCATGTTCTGGTAGACATAATGAACAATGCTGCACTGCCGCTCCAGCTGATGGAAAAGGACTCTGTTGTTTCTCACCACGGACCCACCTCCACTCCAACCTGCCAGAGAGGAAAAGAGTAAAACTGAGAGCCAACACCTGTCATGCTCATTCAATAAAAAACAGGGGAAGATGAAAAGCTTCAGCCACAAGAGAAAAGTCTCTAAATGATTCCTACATCTTTAAGGTGCAGCAGCCTCTGCAATTATGGAATCTAGTGCTTCCCATAGCCTGCCAGAGTTTTATGTATGCTTCTTCTTGTTAAACCTCCCGTCTCCTTGCCAAAGATTCATCAAAAAGACAACAGGAGAGGACTAAAACAAAGCCACAGGTGGTACATCTCTTGGAGAGTATACAACTTCAGTGGTTCATACCCAAAATACAATGAAGCTATCCAAAGCCCCAACAACTTGGAAATATGCCATGGGAGGCGGTAAGCCCCTGGGTACAGGAAAGGGAAGGTCAGACATGTGACCAGCAGAAACGTTAACACCTGAAAATTCCCCAAGCATAGCAACATGAGTTCCCACACAGTTCCTGAAATGCCTGCTTGTGAATCAGAATTTTCGATCTGCTTGTGCTGTAGCCCATAGAGTCTGCCTACAGTACTGCGAGTTTTGTTTTAGATAATAGACTTGCTGACGCCTCATCGTCTGAAAACCTTTCTGTTCGGAGTGATTTTTGCTGAGAGTACAGCATGCTTCTACATTTTGTTCATGTTCCAAGTTTTTATCTTTAGGGACCTTCACATAAAAAATGGATCTGTTCAGTCCCATGTCTGTGATCTAATCATCCCCACGGCAATGGTCTGTAACACTCCAGGGGATCTAGACATCAAATGGGAGAGAAGCATTTCTTAAGAAACAAAAATGCTATTTTCATTTAAGGATAATTAAAAAAAAACCAGAAAACCAAAAACATGGGATCATTCTATATGATTAGAACCTAAACAAAATCTTTCTTTAATGCAACACTGGAGCCTAGAAATGCATGGGTGTGAAACTGAAGTTCTTTGTTCACATGCCAACATAGTGCCAACATTTGGCACACCTGTTGAAATAGGTAAAAAAAGTATTTATATTCTAATTCCTTTTTTTCACAAAATAATTAGCATCCACAGTTCATTCTTCAGAGGTGACGGAAATGGAGGTATTTTTTCCAAAATCCATTTTATTACGAAGGATAATTTATTAGGAAACAAACTTTAGGCCTTTTTAGAATCTGCTGGAAAAAAACCTTTAAAAAGGTGTTTCAATTGGAAGAAACTGAACCTGTCCTATGTGGCTTAGGAGAAAAAAATATTTTTTCCAAAACATACAAAAATCAAAACTGGAACACAGAATGGAAAAGCTCAGTCTTTTTAAAAAAGGGGTAAGGGAAAAATATGATTGGCTTCATTTTTCCAAAGTACTAGCTACATCCAATTCCCTCTGAATCTTACAGGAACTGCAGATGCTCACCAAATCTGAAAATCAGGCCACGAAGTTACAATGAAAATCATGTAGCTAAATTAACTACAGAAGATGCTTTAACTATCCATAATTATACACAGAACTCCTTTCAAACAGAGTATTTTGCCTCCACGTCTGCTGTTCACACTGCCAACTGCTCCAAGTTTGGAGTTATACACCAGACAATGGAAATGTACAAAATCGTAGAACTCCTGTTATCTCTGACTGTTGAAAAACACTTCAGTAATTTCTGGATCCTTAAAGCCAAAATTGTACAGAAAGTCTGTAATATTTCCACACAAGGCAGTAACTCTAGTGATCTAAACAAACAATGGAATTAAAGGTTTTATCTGAGAAAAGGTGGCTGAGGGGAGACCTTATCGCTCTCTACAACTACCTGAAAGCAGGTTGTAGTGAGGTGGGTGTTGGTCTCTTTTCCCAGGTAACAAGCAATAGGATGAGAGGAAACGGCCTCAGGTTGCACCAGGAGAGGTTTAGATTGGATATTAGGAAAAATTTCTTCACCTCAAGGGTTGTCAAGTATTGGAACAGGCTGCCCAGGGAAGTGGTTGAGTCACCATCCCTGGAGGTATTTAAAGATATGTAGATGTGGTGCTTAGGGACATGGTTTAGTGATGGACTTGGCAGTGCTACATTAACGGTTGGACTCAATGATCTTAAGGGTCTTTTCCAACCTAAATGATTCCATGATTCTATGAAAACAGTCCTTACTGTAGCTGAAGCCTACACAGCTTTCTTCACAATGCAAAGCATTAGCCTTTCCAGTATCTTAGAACTTAATCACCTCTCCTCATTACATAAAAAATCTTGAAGAGATTTTTTTTTTTTTTAAGTTACATACTAAAAAAATGCACGAGAAGTGATTAGTGGAAATTCTGTCCAGTCTAATCTGAACAATCTGTAGCAAAAGTTAGAATATGCAAAGAATCGTGTGCAAATGCCAGTTTAGCCTGCATGCTGTAGGATACCAACCTCACGACTATGAAGCTGCATTAAGAATTGCATGGGAGAAAAAACAATGTATTACCAAGATTGGTCTGTCCTACAATAAAGCAGACATCTGGTAATTCAGGAATTCCACAAAATTTAACCACCCTCAAATGAGCTGTGACAACATCTTCAGTGAGCAGGCTTCTACCAAGGGGTACGGAGTCTCAAAAATGAAACACGCATGCATGTGCACACACACACACTCACTAGACAGATAATTGGAGGATGTACTACCCCAATACATGTCTGTGCATCACTTCAATATATAACCCCATCTGAACACTCATGCCTGAACGTGCTTCCTGGCACTGTCTCTCTTCAACTAGTCGATGCCTGTCGTTTAGGGTAAATCTGGTTGGGAGAAACAGTAAGGATCTGAGGAAATGTTACCGATTTTCTCTGGCGGTTTGGATGTTTTTCTCACAAACAACCTCTTTGCTTGTGGCTCATTCCCTAGTTCCTCGTAGTCCGGTTTCCTCTTCCCAGCTGATTTTGCCTCTTCTGGCCAATGCTCATGTGCCCTCTCATGCTTCTTGTCCTTTGGCTGGTTCACTGGAGCCATTCTGTCTGACCACTAAAAGCAAACAAAGCATGGAAGGTAAGACTGTCACACACTTTAACTAGAAGACAGAGAGGAAAACTGGAACGAAACATAGCCCAGTGGTCTGAAAGTAGTGATTATACCTGTACCCTCTTTCATCAGCATGACACCAGCTTTTTGTTGTGCTCTGCTGAGAGGGGAACAGATTCAATAAACTCTTCTTTGTTCACATATGAAAATGAATGTATCCTAAAGCATTAGAATATGTTTTGACAGATGTGCTTCTACCGAACTTTCAAGCTTAAAACCCACAGATCTGCATAAAGTACATCTGTGAAACCACATAATACCCTAACTGTTTCCCTAGTAGCTCACACTGAGCTCTTTAGATTCAGCTAAGAAAAAGGTCAGAGCTTTTATGACGATGGCCAGGACCGACTGGTCTTCCACCAAATACGCTCAGAAGACACTTCCTATTTAACGGCCACTCTTCCTCACAGCCACCACCTGGTATTTGGACGGGGCTCCTACGCTGGCAGGCAACCACACCTGAACGTGTCTTCGGACCAGCGGTGGGACGCAGCGACTCGTGTCTCGCGTAATGACAACCAAAATGCCACCCAGCCCCCGAGGACAGGCGCGGGCCTCCCACCGCCTTCCTCGTAGCTGGCGGGCGATGCGTCACACGCGTGTGGAGCAGCAGATTCCCCCCAGAAGAGCCTCCGCGAAGAGCCTTGTACAGGCGGATCCCATGCTAGCGCTAAACTTATTTATAATTCGTCAATGGCTGTCACGGATACCTGCCCGTGTTAAATATAGCTCGGCAGGCACCGCGCAAGCTTCCCCAAATAGCGCCCACCCCGCGCCTCCGGGCCTCGCCC
>WAAD01003479.1:140342-172954 GCA_013389945.1 Fregata magnificens | reverse complement strand
CGTCGGTGGGGGCTGCGGAGGCGCCCCCTCCCTCCGGAGCCAGCGCCTCCGCTCCCCTCCGCGGCGGGGACAGGGGCCCCTTTGTGCCGGATCCGTGTTTGAGCTGCTTCCCACTCTGAAACCGGAGCCGCGGGCGCTGGCAGCGCTTTGGTGGAGGGGGGTAAAGCGGCTTCCCAGGACCCCCCGGGGGAAGGGGCCTCGCTGGGGCCCAGGCTCGGGGGGCTGCACCCCTTGTCTCAGCGGGGTCCATGCTGTCGGTCTATGAGCTGGGCTCCTGACGGCCGGAGCGAGGAGTATGGCAAACGGGGCAGTCCTGGCCTTGCTCTTCCTCCCCTCGGGCCGCCGACAGCAGTCTTGGTGTCAGGGAGGGGAGAGCAGGGTGTGGGGCAGGCCGAGGGGTGCTGCCTGTGGCGGTGTTGCCTGGCCCCTGGCAGGCTGCTGGGGTTACCGTGTCCTCTCTGGCCCAGGGCAGGAAAAAGCTGATAAACGTGGAGGGTATTAGTGGGCCTGAACATCCAGTGCTTGAGAAGACAGTCTATGATTTGTCACTGTGTGCAGGAGGAGGGATCCATGATCTCCGCAAAGCTATCTATAAGTGAAGCTAGCATGGCCCAAACGCGTTAACCAGTTTCACTGCTTTCTGTGCCAACTATGTGTTCTTTGCTTGCTTGAGTTCTTCAGGCTTGCAGAAGGCTAAGAGTTTGGTGGTGAGGGGGAGGTTAGCTGACCACCTCCGGACGCTTACTCCTGGCCCTAGAAGTAGTCTGGCCTTTTAATTCACTCTGTAACCCTCCTTACCCAGCTGGTGTTTCCTGCCTTCTGAAATGGGAGATGAGCCTCTCTCTCCTTCAAATCAACCGCCGGTCTAATTTGCACAAAGGAATTTCTGATATGATGGTAATTGATTGCAGTACAGAACCGTAGCAGAGCTTCCTACTCCACCCTGGAATTCAAACGACACCCAGAAGCCACTAAGCCTTACGACGACTCAAGTCATTCTTGGTGCGTAATGGGAGCAGAATGCACAACTGTAGTGTGTGGGCTAAAATGACAGGGTCCAGATACTCCTCGCTCCAGGTGTGAGCTGGTCTCTGGGTGGAGTCAAAGTGGAGCTTCTCCCCTTATGTTGCATAACTGGGCACATTCTTTCAGCCAAGGATTCACCTTTCTGTGAAGTGCACAACGTGCTCTGTGTGAGACAGAGTCTGTTCTGCTTTGATAGTGTTTTGTGTTATTAATGGTATTTCACTAGAAGTTCCCTAAAATATTTACTAGATTGTCCTTTGAATTGCAGCTTGGAACAGAATGAATGTGTGAGCTGGATCAGCTGCTTGCTGCCTTCGCTATTCTGTGCCTGCTGTACTGTATTGCTTTATNTTTTTTCTCTTCTGACCTATGAGTTTGAGCTTCTCTGGCTTGCCTGCACTTGTTCAAGTGAAGACTGTCTTCTCCTTCTCAGGCTGTAAAAAGCAGTAACTTCAGTGTGTCAGCTATGTATAGGCCTGAGAACAACTGCCCACCTGGAACTCCGCTATCAAATGTCAGTGTGTGAATAAGGATTGTGCGTGACTGGACTGTGCCAAAATGCCGCAGGTCCTTGGCAGACTGTGTGCGTAACCAAGTCATAAAAGCCTGAAAATCTTATGGACTCAGATTAATTTCTTCACAGGACAATGACTGGTGCTTTTAATCATTTTAAGTTATTGTGGATTATACAAGAGCTAGCCTGAATCTTCTGGGCTTTCCCTGGATGAACATGAGTTTAAAAAAAAAAAAGTGTGTGTGTATATATATATAACACACATACAGATATATGTATTTTTTAATTCAACAATACAGTCAGCTATGTTTGTAATGTGACTGCTTTTCTTAGGAGATGCAAAACTGTGAGAACACATTAGTCACCACACCAGGGGCAACATGAGCTTCTGTTAGGAACTCAGATGATATCACTGAGCATGGCAAATACTGTATATTCTTTATTCTGGCTGTCTTGAGGGCTGGAGATTATTCAGTTGTTTGAACTATTTGGTTTGTGTATTGGCTGGCAGCCAGGGATTGAACTGGGGACCTCAAAAGCTAAAAGTATCTGCCTGTAGCCTGAGTGGAAAAAGCTATGCTCTTGATCAGAGAGCATTAATAAATTGCCTCTGTTTTTGTCATCAGCTGATCAGTGATGTGTGAATTTGGGCTGTTCTTGAGAGTTCATGGGGAAATGCCTAAACAATAGGAGAGCTGTTTAAGCCCTTTGAGGGATTCTTTATCTTTTTGAAACAGACTTTCTGATCAGGCAAGCTATTTTATCACTAGTTACTCAGCATGATGGTTGTAGAGGGTACTGTATGATAGGGAACTGTGTCAGATAGATTAAAAAAAAAAAAAACCTTAATATCTTAGTCTAAGGCCTTAGTGGGTGGGACAGAAAACAGTGACTACTGTATCTGGAAGTTTTCAAGAAGAATTTGGGATTTTGCTCTCTGAAGAATAACAAAAGAACTTTGCATCCTTGGAGCAGTTAAGAAGCTGTTCAAGAGGTAGCTTTTTTGCCGCTACCTTGCAGCATGGTGACCACTGTAATTTAACATCCAAATGCACTCTGACTGTCTGGGCACAAGTTTTTCCAGCAGCACAAAATGTAATGTCAATGCAAAAGAGCCTGATGCGTCCTCTGCTGTAATCACCCAGCTTTGTTTCAGTGACTGGTACAATAGTTTCATGTTCTTTCAAACTGAAATGTGGGCTGAAGCTGGGCACTGCTATAAGGCAATATGTGTGACTGGCATCCTAATCATATTTCAGTCTTCAGTGGTTTCTCCTCACTGTGAATGGCACGATGGGAAAGAGCCTTTCAGACTTGTGATAGTCAGAATTTGTGTGTTAAATCTAGTGGTTGTCACTGGGCATTGTAGTTTGTTGAAGAGGCATGTGAGAGATCTCCATGGTACCGGGGGCCTGGATCCAGAGGCATTAGGCTTGTGTAGGACTTTATGCTCTCTTAGTAGGTGATTATGGTAGAACTCTGTTTATCATGACCTGTCAGTAAGTTTTTCCAGGCTAGAGGAGTTAGAATTGCTGCAGGCAACCCACAACTAACAGTGTTAGCAAGCCTGCAGCCTCCTCAGTCCTGTCCATGCTATGAACTTGCCCAAGCTGTGTCTCTTCTGTTTGCAGGAAGATATGGTAGTTGCCTCCTGGGCTGTTGGGGACATGGTCAGTCTTTTCATTTGCCTATAGGTGATTATCTATTGGTAGTAACTTCCTCCTTTCCCTCAGTAGCCCTGCTGCCAAGCCAAACCTCTCCTGCTCCTGTGTGTGCTGAGCCATCAGCTGCAGCAACTGCTTGTGTAGAAGTCTGAACTAGGCTTGCTGCCTGTCTCTGACAAGGGCAAGAAGCTTTCCTGGAGGATTGGGAGAAGATGCAGCATATTTTACTTCCTGAATTATTCTAGATATTTATTTTTGCTTCTTGGTGTTTTCAGCCAGCTCTTCCTTGTACTAGGACTGCTGACCTGTGGAAACCTGTGAAAGCCTGCTGTTGACTCCAGCAGGCTTCTATCCGAATGCAAGCAAAAAAAAGTAGGGTTTTGAGCTGTGGGATAGGAGCTGCTTCAGGAAGCTATTAGGGGGGGAAACAAAGCCCACTGGATTGCTTTGTTTGTGCTTTCTGTTTTTAAAAAGCCTCCCAGTGTTCTTTCCCTCACATGTCAGGTTGAGTCCTGAGGATCAGAAACTGAGATCATTGCTTTGGGCAATGAGCTGGGAAAGCAAATGACATTCCAGTGATGGTGAACAGTTAAAATCTATTCTGTAATTTGTGCCCTTTGGGCTGACTGTCCCATTTGCTTGTGTTCTCCTGGAGTCTTGTGGATAACACCTGGGATATGAAGTAATTTATATTAATAGTCCTGTTCTTCAGCTTGAGATCCAAAAACTTATTTGAAGAGGCACTACTGATACCAAAGAGCAGATTCTGTGCAGATAGTATAAAAGCAGATAAAAGTTGCTCCATGACATACAGGATAATGAACTTCAAGAAGAATGCGTGAAGTATGAATATCCATGGTGCAGGCCAGTTCCTAATGGCTGCCCTATTTGAACCTTGTTATCTGTGTGTATCTCTGGGAAAAAGGTCAGAAAGGCATGTGAGTATCTTTAGGAATGGAGTACCTACAAAGTGATAGAATCTGCCAAACTCTTCTTGATCCAGGAATGCTACGAAGGGAATCTAAGTTACTGAATGTTCTCTCCAGTCCTCAGAGCAAATGATGCTTTCTTTTTACATGTCTGGTCCCATAAAAGACTGTGTCAAATGAGTCTGTGTAAAAGCTGGTTTATAGTCCTGCCAGTTCATATGGTACTGAAGTCTGCCTTACAGTTGCAGTTGTTGTTCAGATTTTCCTGTGAGGAAGCAATTGAGTAAACCTAGCTCTGGTGACAAAAGGTGAACAAAGAGCCTTGTCATCAAAGTGGAGGAACCGACCACAGTGTGGAACAGAAGCAATGGGTGTGATGCTTCACCTCGTTCTTCTCCTTTACCATAAGGGATGTCCAAGCACTCAATTCTATCTTATTCAGCTCTCACTTCAAAAAGTTGCTTTTACTCCCTTCTACAGCCTTTTTGGGACTTGGAACTGTGCAGGGAGCTGGATGAACTTCAGAAACACCTTGATGATGGTCATCGTTCAGGTTCTTGTCTGCATTATATGAATATTTGAAAGAAAAGTAGTCACATAATAGACAATTTAGTAAATTGGTTTTGCCAAGTAAAACCAGAAACCTGTTTGATGCAACCAGAGATAAAGAAATGCAGTAGTACTTTGAATTCATTGGCCATATGATTGCCACACGCTTGGTCTGAATGACAAAATACTTGCCA
This sequence comes from Fregata magnificens, assembly GCA_013389945.1. Classification (NCBI taxonomy): domain Eukaryota; kingdom Metazoa; phylum Chordata; class Aves; order Suliformes; family Fregatidae; genus Fregata; species Fregata magnificens. The sequence continues at coordinate 168,078 of WAAD01003479.1, read as the reverse complement.
ACTCTATCTCCCATTCCCCCTTCCTCAAAAGACAGCTAATGGAAAAGACAACTATTGGTAAAGTCAAGCCAGAAGTTGCAGAACTGCAGCTGGGTTAAAAAACCACTGTGACTTCCAAATGGGAGGAAGGGGCAGAGAAGGCTGATTGGAGACATCTGACTACTGTGCAGCCTAGTGAAGCCAGAAACCACCAGCTCAGTGTTGGAATGGAGCTAACTGGCTTGTGGCTCTTCTAAAGGTTGGTTGCTTGCATTGATTGCAGTGTGCTTCCTTAATACTCTTGATGCATTCAAGTAAACTTGATCCATGCTCTGGGAGTTGCAAGGTGATTCAATCACAGGAGGAGAATATTCCATTGACAGGGACCTCCAGGAGTTTGTTTTTGGGGTTTTTTTTCTCTTTTTTTCTCCCTCCCTGAAACATCCCCTGTTATTTCTCTCTTCTTTGCTCAAGGTTGGATGAGGCTGGGGCGTTTGTTCTGTTTGGATCACTGCTGTTCATGTAAAGATCTGAACAAAACAAACTTCTTTACTCAAATCCTGGTTGGAAGTGGGTGGACTGGCTCAGCCTACTATTGTGATGAGTAACCTTTACTAAGTTATAGGCAACTGTGTTACAGACGGACTATTGATCTTGTCTTGCCAGTTACTGAGTGCAGAAAAAAATGTGACCAGGTGAAATGTTGATTAAATCCTGGAAAAACTGTCCACATTCAGTGCAGATTGAGATTGCTGAGGAGGGGTATAATGGCTTTGGCTGGAGCTTTAAACACCTGTTTATCAATGATTTAGGAAGAAATAGCTTCCAGTTGTTTGGGGTCCCTTCTGATTAAAAAGGAAGTGCTGCTGTATGTATTTGCTGGCAAGCTTGGTGTTTATTTGCAGAGACTGATGCAGCAGGGTAGGAAGTACCCTGGGAAGTACCCAGCATGGAAGCAAGCAAGTGAAGAGGCTCAGGGAGTGGGACAGTAGAGATTACAGGTTCTCAACATCTGCATGGGTTAAAACCTTGGCCTGAGAGAGGGAGGTAAGCCAGGGAGTGTGAGAACTGTGAAGTGGGCATGCTGACTAATGTGTGAAACAGGAGCTATGCTATTCTCAAGGCTAAGAAAGTAGGCTAGTGTAGTGCTGTTCCTGGTAGCCTGGATGTGTGTCTCTGTTAAGCTATCTTCTGCTCCTATTTGTAGCTCCCTGCTAAATACATAGACAAAGCATACATGTCAAGATTATTCCAGCAACTGTCTTGAGCATACCAAATGAACATGGCCTGTTGCCTTGTTAGAGTATGGTACCCCATGGTCCAGCACTGATTTCCTCCCTCCGTTAATTCTGTGGATACTTGAGATGATAATCAGTTTTTTCATAGGAAGAACAATTGGGGAAAAACTAAAACAGACCTTGGTAGCCCAATGCATTCCTTCATTAATGTTGTCTCATCTTGTTGTGTTAAACAGGACAGATCTGTGTTCCTGTAATACTAAAGATCTCCTACATCATATTGGAAAAGAAGGTAATTGTTTCTTGGTGAAACAATTTCTGCCTGGTAAAGCTATGTCAGTCAGGAATCCTAACCCTTAGGTCAGCAGTAATGTGTTGGTAGAAGCCTGTCCTGTAGCCTTGGCCTCTGAGAACCTGACAGGGAATAGCTAATAAATGTGGAAAGTATTTAATTCTGAATGAACATTTTGAAAACTTGGGGTAACACATAGGGGGATGTCTGTCTTCAGTACGTTAGCTTCATGTGAATGTGGAGAAGACCAATATAAAGAAGCTGTGGTCTGAAATAAGAGTAATAAAGCAGCACATAGACTCAGGAGGTTGGCCCCTTAAGTGGAACAGGACCTTGTCTGTATTTTAGTACTTGGTATAATCATGGAGAATTTTGCTAGTGGACAGCCACATGATCTCTGGAGAATCATTGTCTGGGAGACAGGCTTCTGTTACAGGCTTGCACATAGCTGAAGAGACCTTTGTGTATAGTTACTGATCTGCCTCATGTCTCTCTGACCTCTCCCTGGCTGGAGAGATCAGCTGAAATCTTGCTCGAAACTGCATTAGGCAGCCCTGGCAGGCTTCAGTCCTTAGGGAGCGGCTGGGCAACACTGGCTCTTAGTCCCTTTCCCAGTCAGGTGACTCTACCAAGGGTGTGACCACAGCAATAAGATAACTATCTCTAAGGGAAGTTTTGGAGGATCTTCATGTTACTTGGCATTCTCTCTAGCTGTAGAGAACTGGCCCCCCTTCAGAAAGGTGAGTACACCTGTAAATATTAGTCCTCCTATATAATGGCAGTGGAGAGTATGTTACTGGGCATCATTACAGTCACTGGTTTAGAGCTGTTGGACGTGCACCTCTAGAGATGGTGAGGCTGGAAAGGACACCCTGTCCCATGCCCCATTTCTTTCACTCCATCAGGGACTTTCCTAGCACTGCTGTACCAGCAGCAATCTAGCTCATTACACTCCTGGAGTCATGTGGAACCTCCTGGCTCCAGCTCCGTAGTTCCATTCTGACAACGACTTAACAGAAAAAAAAAAGGGTTTTCACATCTGTTGTTCTGTAAGGGAAGAGGGGCTGCCATCCTTTTGTCTATTTGGATTGTTCAGATTGAATTTATCTGCAACCTACACCAGAAGTGCCCTGGAGTGAAAACAATAATACCTCCACCACTGCCTGCTGTACAGGAAAAGTGACTGTTAGGGAATCAAACAAATTGGTCGCAGAAACCTCACATTGCTGCCTTGCGGTGTTAGTTGTTGTCTTGAGGTGGAAATCTGTTAGTAGCAGCCCATTCCTGATTAAAACTCTAGCTTAGCTTGACTTTAGCACCTATATAGAAATTGGTCCATAATAAAAATGTGCCTCCTCCAAAGCCCCAGTTACTATTACTAGATAAATATAACTAAACTGGCTCCTACATGTGTCTGCATCCAGCATTTGCTGTTGCACTTGGGAAAGGGGAGAGGAGTCGGGCAGAAGGCCTTGTCTGGCACAGCGTACAATCTCTGTTTCTGTAGATTAGTTCCTGCAGGGCTGCATGCACCAGCCCTTTGAGCATTTGTAGAGTTCAGAGGCTTGTTCCTGGCAAACTTCGGAAAACAATTGCTCACAAGGAGTCTCGGGAGGCAGTCGAGCAATGCACAGAAGTGATGCCTTGGGCATTTGCAGGCTGGAAGTATTGGAGTGTGGTGTAGAGGGAAGAGGATCTCTGTGGTTTACCTGTGCTAGGAAAAGGTTTCTGAAGTGGAGAAGAGTGATTATTACTATTGGGTCTAGAAATTTTATTTGTGGATCAGGACCCTGTTGCACTCATGTTGTGCAAATATGAAACAAAAAGACATACCTTGTATGTATGTATGTACCAGATTCACACATTTTGAAAGGGAAGGTTTTAGCCTGACGCCTTGGGCTGAGGGCAGGGATCTGTGGTCTGAGATGTGTGACTGACTAGAGCAGGGGTGAGATTAACAACATGGTTAAAGGTGGAAACAGCTCTGCCATGACAAGCCCTCTGGCACTTCCCTGAGTGGAGGTCAGTACCAGTGAGGCAGTCATGAGCCATTCTACCTTTCTGCTTTTAAAGACCACGAGCCATTTTTCTGATAACTTAAAAGGGAGTTGATAGCAGGTGTGGCCTAATAACTGTGTTGGTCATAAGTGAGAGCAGGTATTTGGGGGAAGGAGGGGAGCACCTTTTTTAACACTACTAGCAGAAAGGGCTGTAGCTCTGCAGAAATCTGATTTGCATGGTTCAGTTTGTCTGCCTGACGTTGCTTGTTGTAGTGGTGTCTGTGATGCCCTCGTTCGTAATCCTGCGGAGGTGTGAAGTGAATAGAGATGTAGTCACTCTCTCCCTCCTCCTTCAGAGAGCTTGTCTTGCAGGAGCTGCAGTGAGGTCTCAAGTAGCTCTTAACTGTGGTAGCTGAATGAGGAAGGTGGGAAGGTAGGAATAAACATTCCTTTGCCCTGCAAATATGATTTGCTAGATAGCCTCCTCTTAGTAGATGCAGCAGTGGCATCAGAAAGAGTCTTGTATGTGGTGTTGACCCATATATAACTCTAGTTGACCAACTGTAACTCCAGCTATATTGCTCATACTGTACAGGCTCTGCCAGCCCTCCTGAATCATGTGGTGGCTCTTGCTATATCAGGCTGTGCACAAGGTAGCCCTGTCATTGCTACTTTGCTATAAAACAACCTCCAGGCTTTGGCGTGTATAACTCATATATTTGCTTTTCCTGGCAAACTCAGGTTTCCCCTGGTCTCAAGCTCTTGGTGGGTCACAACACGTGTGGTGTTTTGGGAGTAACTAGGCATGAGCGGGTGGAGTGGCAATCTATTTGCTCTTCTGGGGCTCAGGGTGACAGCAGCAGCTGTTCTTCAGCCCCTGTGTGCAGTACTAAGTACCTTCCCTATGTCTGCATGCAGATTCAATTTGATCTGCTGACTGACATGGGTTCATGGAGTATGTAAAGTCCAGAAAAAGCCTGGCAGAAAAGGGTCCTCCTTGTTCTTTGACCTTTTTGCTTCTACCAGGCTAGATTTTTCTGTACTTCCATAAAGTCTATGCAACTGCTATGGAAATATGTACTCAACTGGCTACTACTCAGGTCATGGAGATTAGCCGGTAGAAATATTATACTACTTTATTGTATTCTCCCACCTAGCTACTGTGTCGATGACTACAGTATAGCCTTAAGCTGTGGGATACTTTGCGACATGATATTGTGGATGCTGAAAACTCATGTGGGTTCAAAAGCAGATTGGAGAAATTGATGGAAGAGAAATCCATTGAGTGTTATTGAATTCACAGGTGCCAAATCCAGCTCAGGAAGTTCCTGTCAACAAACGGTTAGAGGCTTGGAGAGCATGCAGGGAGGCGTCCGTCTATCTGGACTTCTGTAAGGCCTTTGACATGGTCCCCCACAACATCCTTCTCTCTACATTGGAGAGATATGGATTTGATGGGTGGACTGTTCAGTGGATGAGGAATTGGTTGGATGGTCGCATCCAGAGGGTAGTAGTCAATGGCTCAATGTCCAGATGGAGATCAGTGTCCCTCGGGGGTCCAGTATTGTTTAATGTCTTCATCAATGACATAGACAGTGGAATTGAGTGCACCCTCAGCAAGTTTGCAGATGACACCAAGCTGAGTGGTGAGGTTGACACACCTGAGGGATGGGATGCCATCCAGAGGGACCTGGACAAGCTTGAGAAGTAGGCCCATGTGAACCTCATGAGGTTCAACAAGGCCAAGTGCAGGGTCCTGCACCTGGGTCGGGGCAACCCCCAGTATCAATAGAGGCTGGGGGGTGAAGGGATTGAGAGCAGCCCTGTGGAGAAGGGCTTGCAGGTACTGGTGGATGAAAAGCTGGACACGAGCCATCAGTGTGCGCTCGCAGCCCGGAAAGCCAGCTGTATTCTGGGCTGCATCAAAAGAAGCGTGGCCAGCAGGTCGAGGGAGGTGATTCTGCCCCTCTACTGTGCTCTGGTGAGACCCCACCTGGAGTACTGTGTCCAGCTCTGGAGTCCTCAGCACAGGAAAGACATGGACCCATTGGAGTGGGTCCAGAGGAGGGACACAAGAATGATCAGAGGGCTGGAACACCTCTCCTATGAGGAAAGGCTGAGAGAGTTGGGGTGGTTCAACCTGGAGAAGAGAAGGCTCTGGGAAGACCTTACTGTGGCCTTTCAGTACTTAAAGGGGGCTTATAAGAAAGATGGGGACAGACTTTTTAGCAGGGCCTATTGCAATAGGACAAGGGGTAATGTTTTTTTAAACTAAAAGAGGGTAGATTCAGACTACATATAAGGAAGAAATTTTTTACGATGAGGGTGGTGAAACACTGGAACAGGTTGCCCAGAGAGGTAGTAGATGCCCCATCCCTGGAAACATTCAAGGTCAGTTTGGACGGGGCTCTGAGCAACCTAATGTAGTTGAAGATGTCCCTGCTCGTTGCAGGAGGGTTGGACATGATGACCTTTAAAGTCCCTTCCAACCCAAACCATTCTATGAATCTATGATCCTGTATGCTTGCTCTGCTCTCAAAGTGAGGGAAGGTATCTGCTTTTGGCTGCTGCCTACAGAGGCTATGAGGCTACAAGAACCCTTAGTCTGATGCAGGACAGCTACTATTATGCTTCAGAGCCTACTGATCTTAGTGATAGTAAATCCAGTTATTTGGGTTTGTAACTCCTGAGAAAATAAGTAGGTATGGCTCAAATTCAAATGTGGAAACTGCAGAAAGAATGGATTTGGGGTAGGTTTTTTGGGTTTTTTGCTTGACTGTCCCTCAAATGAGCAAGCACACTCTGACACACAATAGTTTTCCATGTTTACCCCCAAATTCTAGCACTGTGTAGTCAGCCTGAATTGGAAACCACAGATAGAAGGCATGTTTGTGATTCATTGCTTCCTGATAAAGCGGGGATGGGGGTGTGGGATGGAAAAAGTGATACAACCTTTATGTGTCATATCTAATTGATCTGTGTCTTCATCAGGAGAAAGAAACGAAGGGTCTGGGGCAGATTTAAGTATACTTTTACGTAACTATTCATGTAGGTTTTTTAATCTTTGCAATTTCAGGAATGTGTAGTCTGGTTTTACTGGGGACCACTGGGAAGTCTTAGGTTTATGATGAGCAATAAGTTTTTAACCAGTCACCTGGATCATGCTAAAGTGCCCCAACTCTTTCCCCCCTACCCCTTCCTCATCAAGGTCCCTAGTCTGTTTGCAATAACCCAGTCTGCTTTTCTTTCCTTCCTCCTATTTTCCTACCTTCTTGCACCCCTTCTCCAAAATTGTCTTAATGTCTGGCTAAAAATCCCACTTCCTCCCAGGTTTTGCAGTTTCTGCTCTCAGCTGTATTAACTCTCAGTTGCCCTAACCTTCCAGCCTCAGCTGAGTGGATATTGATGACTGAGCAGGTTTTTTTCCTTGTCTGTTTTTTAAATAAATAGACTTTTGACATTGAACTAAATCTTCAGGGAAGTGAATGTGAGGTAAACAAAAATGCCTTTTTCTGCCCTCGCATCCCTTACCCTCTGCAGGCCTTTTACTTCCCTTTCCTCTGTGGAAAGTTGATGACAGTTACCTATGCCATAGGTATATACCATAATGCAAAATAAAGTATTTCTGAGAATGTGATGGGAACAGCTTACAGAACTAAGAGTCAAAAAAGCTCTCCTCGTACAGAGCCACATCCTACCAAGGCAGTGCTAGGTGCTCTGTACTGTTCTAGTGCTAAAAGGAGTCCAGGCCTCTAAACCAGAATATGCATTCTTGTAAGTTTTGTTTTATGAATGTAGAGTTATCAAGTCCTTTGTCTTGTATACAAATCCTTTTCATCTTGAGTAAAAAAGGGATGGGAGAAAGTGTACGTGTGTGTCCTTCCCTTCTCCCAAAGCCGCTATGTGTAAAAATGCAGGCAGCAGTGCATGGAGGTAGGGGGGTTTGCTAAATCGGACACTGTACAGTGAGGGGGGACCAGGCCCCACATATGGTGCCTGGGGAACGTGCTTATTTTGGGCCTTCTGGCCACGAGCTGTTCCCTTTGCTCAGCTGTTGTGATGCTACCTTTCCCGCACAGTGCTGTCATGCCGCCCCAATGTTTCTATTTTAGCTCTCTCTAGGGCTAGATCTTGTGACACAAGGATTTGGCATCTCTCCTATGTGCTGGAATGTGACATCTCAGGAGGCACAGTGGCTGCAGCTGCTATATCAGAGGGTGCCCCTCCTAGTAGCTGGCAGAAGGGGGACACCCCTAGGATTGCGATGCATCAGAAGAGGCAGCATCCCCGCAAAGGAGCGGCAGTGTCTAACTGTGCCCATCTGTCTCCTCCAGTCTTTTTCACAGAGTTTGAGGAGCTCAGGACATACTTGCTAGCTGCCCACTGCTCCCCTGTGGCATCTCACTTTCAGCTTTCAGGTACGTAGTTACTGGGGACAAGAGTAAAGTTGCATGCCCTGGAGGCACATAAGATAGCTTTGCAGCCTGCTGACAAATGGTGGGGAGGGAGGACAGGGACAGCTGGTGGCATGGGTGGAGGTTTCAAGGTTCATGCACCCGAGTGTCATGTCCCATTTAACAACTTGCTTCTGTGACTGGAATTCAGCACTTTCAGCCTTCTGGAGAAACCCAGAGGAACAGCATTCATGTACTCCTGACACTCTCCATGGGATGAAACTGGGCAAACAGAGCCAACCTGTTTCCAGAAGAAATGTAGGAAATTCCTGCAGTTTGTGCAGGGGTGCTTCACAGTGTGGCTTATGCCACTGAGAAGGATTTGCAGGAGGTGGGAGATGTGGACTCTTGACCTGATCTTCTTCATCTCTGCTGTGTGCTTTGTGGGCTGGCAGAATGAGCAGATACCTCTCTGGGGTGTGAGGGAAGCTTTTTATAACTAGGAATGTGCAAGAGGAGAAGTGGCAGCAAAGGACATCTATGCTGCATTAACCCAGGCTTGCCTAGAATGGAGTGGGTTTGTGTGTGAGTGACTGTGCTTGGGCCTTTTTCTCTTACTCCCTCTCTCATTCCTGCACAAGAGCAACCCTGAACCTCTCCCCAAGGAATTCATAGTGTCACACCATGTCAGGAACAAACTGGTAGTGCAGACTATCACAGGGGAACGGGCAAAACTTCTGAAACACCAGAGGATGAGATGCACCTTTTACCTTCTAGCCTAGATCTTGAGCCTAATGTAGTGAGAGAGTTGAGTTTAATGAAAACACCAGCTCTACACAGGTGTTTCTAGGGAAGCAGTGCTGCTGGGTAACCGGCATGTGTGCTGCAGTGCCATTTGGCTGCGTATGCCCCAGCGTGTTTCTGTAGCTCTGCTCAAGCCCAGCTCAGCTGGTGGGCAGCTTATGGGGTTCCTCCCCATTCAAGACATGCCTGCCTGCTGACTGCTCAGCCTTGTTTTCTCCAGTCAGTTGTTGTAATCCTGTAATCCTGAGTCATACTGGGAAGCTGGAGTCATCTCCATTGACAGAAGACTTATTTAAAGTCTTTCAAGGCAGATTTCAAATAACTTTAGCTACCTCAGTTTCTGTAGCTTTTGTTACCCTCTTGAAGGCCTTGGTTAAGAAAGGAATCTCTGCAGAGATGTCTGGTGCTGCTGAAGGGTATTGGATTCACTAGTGTCTCCAATATCTGGACAGCTGAGGTTTGGCAAGATTGTCTTCTACAACGTCCTTTCCAAATGTGCTACAGGCCTGCCAAGGAGGCCTTCTGTCTGCAGGGAGGGAGGAGGCAGATTCAGTCCTGGGCATCTCTTCTGGATCTAGCCATCTGCTGCTGGAGGTGCAGCGATGCCAGTACTTGTCTGCAGGGCAGTAAGTTGGGCTCCTCCAGCTCCAAGACTCATGGAAAACTGTGCTCTCTGCAAAGGCTCAGCCAGTGCTGTGTTAGAAATCACTTTTCTCTCTTCTCAGCTTAACTGAAATCTGCAAAAATTCTCTGCTGCAAGAAAACAGGGGTGATGTCATCAGAAGATGATGCTGGCGGGGAGGCTCCTGGGGGCAGTTTCTGGGAGGTAAGGAAGGATAATCGGAGTGTGTGGGAGGTAGGAATGTCTTCTTACCTCCCACCTGTGGAATTAGGGGGTTGAGTTTCAGGTTCCTGGGTGACATGTTGCTCTTGGGGAGTGGAAGGGAGGAACTGTGGGGAGGTTCAGTAACACGCTGTGTGTTACTGCAGGGAGGAGGTGACTGTTTCCTCCACAGATGCTGTGGAATGAGAGTTCCTTGTTCAGCTGACACTGATCTGAGCTGAGAGGCAAGCAAAGCATCTCAGCTTCTTCCCTCCACTGCTGTGCCTGCCTGAGAGAATGCCAGGGGAGGGTCTGAGCCCAGCTGCTGGCTCCAGAAGGGCCTGTGCTCCCTCCCCATGCAATGATTGACCTGCTGCTCTCTGTTCTGAAGGAACATGAAAGTCCGTACAGTATAAATGATGATGATGTGTGAAATTTCAGGCTGGAAACTACAGGCGGACAGTGAAGCGTGTGGATGATGGGTACCGGCTCTGCAATGACTTAATCTCCTGCTTCCAGGAGCGAGCCAAGATAGAGAAGAACTATGCCCAGCAGCTAACAGAGTGGTCCCGTAAGTGGAGGACCAATGTGGAGAAAGGTAAAGTTGGCAGGTTGGACTGGGAACAGGATGCAATCATTGCACTCTCTTCCTTGAGTGCTTTCTTTTACTGAGGTGGTGGTGTTTCCTTGGGGGACAGGCTTCCCTTCTCCAGGAGGGGGGTGACTTTCTTGGGTGCCTCTTTTTTTTCTTGTGTGTGTGTTTTTGTAGCCAGTTCTGTGATTCACTTGGAGAGGTGTTCTCTGCATTGTCAGGTATTTGGTTACCAAAAAAAAAAAATCTATCTGTTTAGTTTGGCAAGTCCTTGGGCAGTCCAAGTCTTAAATCAAGCTGCAGATCTCCCCTTTTAAGGATGGCCTGGCTGTTTCTCCTCCTTCTCTTCCAGTCAGAGAATAATTACTAATGCTGTGATTTAGTGGCAGTGGGCTCAAACTGATAGCATCTCACAAAGGTAGTGGAAAACAGTGGGGCAGATGCCCCAAAGGACCTACTGGTCTGTGAAGCAGAAGCTTAGCCTCAGTCATGAACTAGTGTTGCTATCTGTCCTGAAGCTCAGACCAGATCTGTGAAGAGAATTTTCTACAGAAGCCTTCCCCTAGCAGGCACCATCTGGGACAGCTAAGGTTGCCCAAAAGAAATGCCCATCTCGGCCAGCTGTAACAGCCAGTCTAGATGCTGCCTGTTGGGACTGTGTAGAGATCAGTCAATGCTGACTTGTGTGATGGGGGAGAGTTAAGGAAGTGACTCCATACTGATAGATGTGTGTAGGAGGAAAAGAATCTGCGTTCCTTTCTGTGGGCAGGAGGTGTAAGAGCCCATCTGGTGCTTGTTCCTGCAGGTCCACAGTATGGTACCCTGGAGAAGGCCTGGCATGCCTTCCTGACAGCTGCAGACAAACTGAGTGAAATTCACTTAGCTGTCCGGAACCACCTGGCTGGCGAAGACTCTGATAAGATCAAGGCCTGGCAGAAGGAGGCCTACCACAAGCAGATGATTGGAGGCTTCAAGGAGACAAAGGAGGCAGAGGATGGGTTCCGCAAGGCACAGAAACCCTGGGTGAAGAAGATGAAAGATGTGAGCAAAGTGTGAATGGGGAAGGAGGGATAAGGGCAGTCGAGCTGGCTGCCTGATTGTGAGAGACACTGGGCAAACAAACTGGGTTTAGCCAGAGTAGCAAAGAATGCCAGAGAGGGAGGGATGTCTTGATGGTCTCTTATTCTTGGTGGCTTTGTAGCTTCCTTCCCACGTGGGAAGACTTTGGTAACAGGCTCTGTATTCCTGTATGGCAGGTGAGCACTGAAAAAGAGATACCTCTTCCTTTTGGAGCATGGTTTACTGAATGCCAAATTGGCATTCCTATTAGGTTGTCCTGAAACCATTGCTGCTGACTGTAACAAATGTTAAAGGGCCCTCTCTGAGTAATGGAGGATCAATGTGGTCAGGATCATGGCTTTCTCTGCATCCTCCTCCTACAGGTGGAGACTTCTAAGAAAAACTATCATGCAGCCCGGAAGGAGGAGAAGACAGCCCATACAAGGGAGAACCATGCCAAGGCAGACTCATCTGTCTCACAGGAACAGCTGCGCAAATTGCAGGAGCGTGTAGAGAAGTGTACTCAGGAGGCTGAGAAGGTGAGTGTGTGTTGTATGAATGTGGGTCACAAAGATACTCCTCTCAAGGAAAAAGCACTGGCTGTAATGTCACTCAGTGAAATGGCTCCTGCTGAAGCCTGTAAGAAGGTGTGAGATCCCATTGTCTGAGGTTTTAGCGAGTTAGACTGAGACTTCAGTAACTAAGACTAAGGTCTCTCTATCTTTGGTGTTGGGTAAGATCTAATTTATAAGTAAATTAAAAAAAAAAAAAGTAGGGGATTTGGTGCAGGGGGTGGGAGCTGCAGAGCTGAAGACTTGGCTACGAAAAGTGGCTGGTTGGCCTGTCCCCAAGAGTGAAAGTGCAGAAGGTCCTCTGTGGAAGAGGGTGGCAAGGAAGAACAAGGAACTTGGAAGAATATTAGGAGAGCAATGGACTGGGATACCAGCTGTGGGATTTCTTCTTCTTTCTGTAGTGCATTTGTTCAGCAGTACAGGGGAAAAAAAACTTGTCAGTCCCAAGCCAGAGCAGGGGGAGTGTCACTGGCTTGACATCAAGGCAACACATCTCACCATTGCTGTCCTCCTGGGTTGATACAGTGCAAGGATCAATATGAGAAGATGCTGGAAGAGCTGAACCGCTACAATCCCCGCTACATGGAGGACATGGAGCAAGTGTTTGAGGGTTGTCAGGAAGCAGAGCTCAAGCGATTGTGCTTCTTTAAGGAGATGTTCCTGAATCTGCACCAGCATCTCAACCTCTCCACCAGTGAAAGGTATCAGCCCTGATGCAGGAGGGAAGTCTGCCAGCCTGGGGTGCCGTGGGCTCTGGTGAGGGGTACCAATTCTGGTGTCTGAAAGGGAGCTGCCTGCTTGCATCAGGCAGGTCTCACTCCTTCCCCTTCCAAGTGTGTCTGACGACTGGCATTTGGTCCCTTTAGACTGACCAGTGCTGATCTTGGATAGTGCCAGGCTCCCCAGAGAGGATTCTTTCTGCCTCTGAACCCTTCCTCTTGCACTACTGTCCAGTACTGTCCTGTGGGTGTGCTTCTATTCTATGAAATGCCTCTATGTTGCTATATGTAATCCCAGTCTGAGGAATGTGGCTCTGTTGCCTTCTACTATCTATAGCTATTACCCCCATTCTCCCCTGAGTAGAGAGACCTTTTGTGAGATAATGATAACCATAAGCCCACAAGTTGCCCTTAAGTAGGGGTTACATGGGGGAAATAGGTGCAGTCAAAAATCTTTTGTGCTCCTGTACTTTAAGGTGGAGGCAACAAATCTGAGCCACCTCTCTGTGTGCAAGAATGTGCCAGGCTCTTTCAATGCTCATTTGATGAGCTGTGCAGAGAGCTGGCAGATGTTAGCCACTGCCACACCAAACAAACCTGTCCCGTTTGCCAGGCTGAACCTTCTGTAAGGGTGACTGTTTTCCTAGGGCTGAACAGGTGCTGCTCTAGCATCCTTAATCCTGTGGGACTTTGGATGCTATGTAATTCTGCATGAGGTTATGCTCTTCCTTCCTACTTGGCTTTTGGGAAACTGCTGAGGGACTTGGTTACTGATGGTTCTGTCTGTTCCTGGTCATAGCTTTCAGGCGTTGTATCGAGATCTCTACCAAGTCATCATGGCTGCGGACAACCAGGAGGACCTGAAGTGGTGGCGCAACACTCATGGACCAGGCATGGCAATGAATTGGCCTCAGTTTGAGGTGATGTAGCATTCTAGAGTGTATTATTACTATTTCCAAACATTTAGCCCCTTTACTGAAATTGATGGATTGCTAATCTTGTGTTGGAAAGACCATGTCTTTGCTTGGTAGGCTCAGGATGTTAGGCTCTTCTAAAATTCTTGTTGTGTTGCAAGCTCTTTGGTGCCCAAAGGGACATGTGCAACCCTGCCAAACTGCACATACTCCAGCTATCCAGCTGCAAGGTCAAAGAACAGGAGTTGGTGCTCAGGGCCCTGGGACAAGTTCCTGTTATAATTTTCTCTTGGACAACAGTCCCTCTTGTTGCATCTTGGGATTCAACAGGAGTGAGCCTGCTATGCCAGCAAGGCCATTTGGCTGACCAGCCCAGCCACAACTGAAATATGACCTGGTGTTCTGTCCTTCTATATTGGTCAGAAAAAATGCACAGAGCTTTTGTATTTGAGTGGCTTGATGGTGTTATTGCTTTTCCCTGAACAGGAATGGTCCCTCGAAACACAGCGGCCAATCACCAAAAAGAAGAGTGGCAAGATGGCTGATGAGGTCACACTGACCAGCATTTTGCCTACACGGGATGGTGTTGTCTCACAGACCCCTCTGCAGGCAAGGCAAAGGTAAGGGCTGGGCTGAAGTCTGAGATACATCAGGTTAGGAAAAGTACAGTCCTGCCTAGGGTCATGAATGAGTTGGATTGATAGGAGTGATCTCTTTCTTAACTTCCTGTCTCTTGCCCATGGCCTTGCCCGTGCCACTCTGGAAAAGACAGGGTAGAAAAGGGGGTTTNAATGATGAGGTCTGGCCCAGTCACACTAATCTTGTGTGAGATTCTGGTATTCATTTCCCTAATTCTTCTTCCTCCCAGACAAGGTGAGGAGAGTTGGGAACTGGCAGCTTTGCCAGTTAGCTGTACTGTTTCCTAAATGCAGGCATCAGATTTTTGTTTTGTTTTTTCCCCCAGCATGGTGCTGAGTACTACCTGACAAGTCTGGATATAGCTGCTTCCCTTGCCAGGAAGCAAGCTGGAAAATAGGGAGAGGCTGAAGAGACTCATGTCCTACAGTTCCAGTAGCCATCCCGCTTTAAAAGGTGTACTCTGGCCTAAGTGAACTGGGCAGAAAAGAATGGGGATATAGAGATGTCTCAAGGCCACTACTGTATTTCACAGTCTATTGGATTCAGGGGCCCTATTTGCCAATCTACAGGTTTTCCTATCAAGAGGAACAGAACAGCCTCTTCTATGACAGCCTGAGGGCACCAGCCCACGTGAAGTTAGTATGGAACGTAGCCTCTTAAGGGGTTTTTGGGTTCCAGGTGCCTATCCTCTGCTGCTCTTCCCCTCTGCTTTTGTTCCTGACTTGGAAAACGGCATTCCAGACATGTTTCTTTGGGATGGGAAACATGGCTTTTCCTGTCTGTCTTATTCTTGGCTGGAATAACTGGACACAGCTGGGCTCTCCAGTTAGGACTGGCCTTCCTTGTGTGAGAGGGTCTGCTAGAGTAGGATGAGGTCATGAAGAGTGTGCATGTGTGAAAATACTTTGAGAATGAGTTACACTCCTGGCCCTCAGGGCTCTAATGCTCAGATACTTCTAACTAAATCTAGTATCTCGTGGGATCTCTCCTCCCTGTTCACCCTCACTTGGCTGTTGGGCCTCTTGCACCTTGTTCTATAGCATAGCAGTCTCGGGGGCAGTCAGGGTGGTGCATGATTCAGGAGGAGGTGGGTGAGAGATGAGTCTACTAACAACCATCTTGTCCCCTCGCTCCTTCCACATACAAAGCGGAGGGAAGGAAGACATTTCGGAGTGGTCAGATGAGGACACTCCCAAGAAGTGCCTGGATGCCAACGGGCACGAGGAGGACATAAAGGTACCAGGTGTACGGGTACGAGCGCTGTATGATTACACAGGACAGGAGGCTGATGAGCTGAGCTTTAAAGCAGGTACAAAAGCACTAATCTCTTACTAACCTTTTCCTGTCCTCACTTGGGCTGACTGAATGATTGAAACACTCTTTAAGAACTGGATGTCCCTGTGAAAACTGATACTTATTCTTCTTCCCCTGGCCTGACCCATTGCTGGCTCCTCTGAGGTGGATCACACACTGGTCAGTCCAACCTGTTCTAGACTAAGAGAGAGTGAGGCCACATAAAAAGAGCCTGCCTAGGCCTTGGTCACAGGGTAGGAGAGCAGACCCGAAGTGGTAAAACAGATCCTTCCTGCCTCCTCTTAAGGCATTTACTCTGCATTGTATCTTGAGACCATTAAATGCTTGTCCCTTGTGCCATTGATATAAAAATTATATAGGTGGTCTGGATTGTCCTTTGAAGTAACCAGAAGATAGATGTTTTGGGAGAAGCCTCAGCTGACTGACATACACTACTGAAGGCAGAGTTCAACTGGCAAAAAATGCAAACTGTTGCTTAAAATGGGTATCTTGAGAGTGGAGATCCTGGCTTGCAGCAGAGGATTGAGTGAGAGAATGCTGGAGCAAACAGACCCTTCCCCTTTTCTTCCTTCAGTTAAATTGAGTTTGCATGTGCCATCTTCTCCAACTTCAAGACGACATCTGGATCTTGACAGTGTCTCTAATCTTGCTTGTTTTGAATCGTACATGGTATCTCTGTGCTATACCTCTCCAAAATACACCTGTTTTAAAAAGGCACTGAAGTCCTTCAGTAGCAGGGGCTTGTGCCTGAGGCCAGTATCTATGCTGCAGTGTTACCATACTAATAAACTTCCTAACACTAACTTGTTGCTTTAAAATATTTTACAATATGGGTGCTCTAGAACTTGACTCTTTGCTCTCTCTTTCCACCCAGCAGGTGTAATGAGGCATGACTGGTTAGCTTCAGTCATCCCCTTTTTGAATCAGCTCCGAGCAGCATGCACAAGTAGGGCTTAAGCTTAACAGCAGATGACTTTCTGAGCCTCTGCCAGCGTGGGATGTGCCTACTGATGCAGTCAGACCTCCCTCTCTGGCAGAAGTATGACCTTCTACTGGTGGGGAAGGGGACCTTTCTGCCCTTTCCCAAAGTAGGTGTGGGAAGGTTAAAAGCCTTTCCTGGTCTGAGAAATGATTCCATGCCTTGCTGGCCAGACCAGAAACTCCATCATGAAATAGTCATTTTGGGTCCTAACATCCAGAGCTTAGAAGCCTCTTACATTTCCTTCCCACCTGCTACAGAGGAGACACTAAGAAAGAAATCTCTGAGATCCTTCCGATCTCTCTGGCTTGTAAGCATGTTCCTCTGGGGGGAGGAAAGCAGGCAGAAATATAGGGCACAAAATATTTCTGATGTTGAACAGCAGAAGTGAAGGTCTGTCTCTTAAGTTCCTTGGCCTAGAGGATGGTACTGAGCATAGATACTGAAGAGGTCAGTAACTCTGGCTTTGATTAAACTGTGCAGTATGATACAGAGTGTGATAAGGGGAGAAAAGTGTGGTGATTCAGACCAATAGGTCTTGCTTTTTTATCAACTCTTCTGAGCCAGGAAAAAATGCCATGCTTCCTAATGACTGTTTGTGCTTTTAGGTGAAGAACTAATGAAGATTAGTGAGGAAGATGAGCAGGGCTGGTGCAAGGGCCGACTTCTCACTGGCCAAGTTGGACTCTATCCTGCTAACTATGTTGAGAAGGTTGGATCATGATTGCTACTGCCCTGCTACTGTCTCACAGCCATACCAGCATCTCCTGCAGAGGTCACGGGGTCACTGCTGGCCCCAATCCACCTTTGCAGTATATACAGCAACTTTTGGACTTTGAGGGCATGTATTCCATGTAACTGATGCTTCATTTTAAATGCCTAGACCTGTAGGGATTTTCTAATAAATAAACAAGGATGAGTAAAGGCTTCTCTGACTGTGAACACTATAGGAGTGTAGGAGTGCAGAAGGGAATAGATCCTCTTGACTGCACCCAGTGAAGGGAGATAAGTGACACATGCAACTCTTCAAAACAGAGAAAGGAGACTTTCTTGGCTTTGATGCACATGCATCCATAGGGTGGTGTGGTCTGCCCTGCCCCCAAGCTTCCTGTTCAAGGAACTTTGGATGTACAGGGCAGTAGGGAACTTCTAGTATTGCTTCCCCTTTTTAGCTCAATCAAGCTGACTGGCAGAAATCTATTTATTCTCCCACATCTTTCAGAAGTCTTTGGTATCCTTCACCTGCAGGTTTGTTGGCTTTCCTGGTAAAGCAGCTGGTATAAGTGATACAGCTTCAACAACCTGGATGTCCCCTCCCACTGCCCTCAGATTTATTGGGATAACACCAGGAATTAAGACAGCATAGCCTGAGGACAGGAGAGAGAGGCTTCTATCTCGCATGATGTGGCTGTTCAGGCTAACAAGTTGTGAACAGAACTATCTGGCAGCAGCTCGGAGTTGACTCAGTGTTCCCTAAGCTAGAATGGGCCTTGACACATGCTGAAGGCTGGTATTAACCAAGAGGCAGCTGCATACCAGTGCTGTTCTCCTTAGGACCCCTAAATGCACTAGTATGTCTTGGGGTTTCTAATGCTTCTAGATTGTTTTGGCTATACCTCTCTTCTTCATGAACACTCAGTGCACAGCAGAGATGTTCTTTTTCCTTCTCCTACATATTCTTGACTTGTGCGTGCTAGAAGTGCACTCTCTGCTTTGACAAAGATCCCTATGCTGTGATGAAGGGTAGCAGAGTGTGGAAGGTACCTGCTGGCTGGCACAATATTAGCTACAGAGGGATAACTCTTCTTTTGGTCCTGAATTGCTGCAGGTGTACTTAGGCCCAGTTGTTAAGTGCCATTCAGCAGGGAGGACCTATCAAACCTCTTTATCTGGCCTGTCTTTCTGCCCTTGAAAGCCTCTGAGGCTGCTGAGACAAAGTGGGGTCCTGATCCTAGTGCTCTGTGTATTCAAACCTGGATATGTCCTGTATAGGATAAGCCCAAGAGCTTGAGGGAACAAAAAAAGGAAAAGCTACCATTTTTGGAAAAACAAAAAAACCCCAAACAATAGTTTAAAAATGGTTTACTTACTACATCTGCTTGAAATTGTTGTTGAGATGCATTGTGAGTTTGTAGTAGCCTTCTGTAGTGAAATTCTTACTCTGGGTTAGCACATGTGAGGAACTTGGTTAAGTCAGATTTGCAAAACTCAGTCAAGCCTCCAGCAACCACATGGGGGTGAACTGCTTCAGAGCTATTTGGAAAAGGGGTGATAAAGATAAGGAAGTCTGAAGTCATAGGTGAGCATTTGGCATTAAATAACTGCAGAGTGTTAACAGCAGCTAGTGAACCAAAATGGATGTTTAACAAGTGTAGACTGAAAAGGAGGTGAGGATGGACAGATTCAAACACTGTTAACTCATGAGGGATTAAAGTATCACAAACATCTTGCTGCCTTGCCTGCCAGACAGAGCAGAAATTAAACTTTTACAGCATGCTGGATGCCTTGAAATGTAGTCTGCCATGGACAAAGATCTGAGACTAATGCTATTTAGTGCTTTTGTGAGACCACCAAAATGCATCAGCTGTTGAGACATCTTGCTCAAAGTATCCCTAGCACTGTACTTCATGAATGGGGGGAGGGGGTGCAAACCAAAAGAACAAGACTAAAGCGTTTGGTTCTGAATCAGTAATGTAATTTCTCAAGAAAAGAGAAAGTATTCCCAAAAGGCAGTTAAAGATCTAAGCAACAGACATTAAAAACGCTTCGATTTAGCTATGAATTTACTTACTATTCTAGGTCCAAGATTTGAAGAAACCTCTAAGCTTATGCCATGCAGAGGTGTTAGTGTATAAGCACTTGGATTTATTTAAAGATCTAGTCTCCCCTTTCAGTATTATGTCCCAGGTAAAGTAGCGTCAGTGTTGTACAGTAATTGCAAGTGTTCCACTTGCTGACCCACAACTGAATGATTTGTTGCTGCTTTGTCCTAACACACGTGAATGTGAAGAGGCCATGCCTGCCAGGCTTGTGAGATAACAGAGACAACACTTGGGGATAAAATGACCTGAGATGTGGTATAATGAATACTGAAATTTACCTTGTTAGCCTGGATATTTTCAAACACTAATGCTAGCCTTTCATGTAAGGTCAAAAAATTCTAGAAGGGAGTTATGAAGGATAACATGGAGGCTTGACTTCAATTCCTCTTCTGAGTTCTAGTCAGGCTATAATTAGGGATGGAGTTAGGTGTGGCTAGAACCTGCTCTGAGGACAGAAATGTCCAATGGACAGGACCTCTGATTACAGTACAAACAACCTGAAATTCCACAGGACAAAGTCTGAACAGACTTGTTTGTCCTAGGAAAACACGACCACCTGATCATAATGGGCTGTTTGAAGGTTTCCAGAAATAGTGACATACTGCAGCTTATGTGAACAAGGCCCCTAAAGGAATGTTTGCACATCAGAACTTCCTGCCAAGAGCTGAAGTAATGGACAGGAGACAACACATTGAGAATGAAGAATTGTTTGGCCGGACTGTACCTCATAAATTTTGGCATGGCACTTAGTTCTGGCTACCCAAAACCAAATGGATTAGTAAAAGAGAGCCTGTGTAGTAAAGAACCAGCTTGGGGGGGGGTGGTGTTTCAGAGAAAACAAACAAAACAAACACATGTAATGATCGTATATTAAACTAATAGCTCTGCCTGGAGACTTAGTTTTCCATAGAAGCAAATGAGGTTCTGTTAACCACAAAGGCTCTAGTTGAAACTTGTCATCCATGCCAAAAGTTTTGTGTGTGAACGGAGAGATGCACACATGAACTAATTGCTGTGCCTGAATTCCAGAAGGCCAGCAAACCCTATTCTTCCCCTATGGCTTCTGTAAAAACATACAGATGCGTCTCTGTGCCTGATGGGCAACATAGTGAAAACATATCTATTCATATTTTATTTTTTTAATAAAACCATTCCTTGTGGAACGCTTGTACATCTATGGTCTGCAGATAATTAATTTGGTTCTGACACCTTCCTGGAAAAGAATTTCTAAAATATCATGCAAAGCTTAGATTTCCTGTTGATCATTAATTTTCCAGGAAGAGGAAGTTAAAGATTCTCTATGATGGATCACACCCATTTCCCCAAAGCAGCAGCTGAGCTTGCTCAACCCACTAATGCTGTTTCTGCCCTGTAGGCAAAGTCTGGGTCGCAGAGCCCACAGGACAGCTGTGTTCTGTGATGGCAGCTGAGAGTTGTGGTTAGCGTGTAACTCTTGGTGGCACTCCCACAGCCCTGCGTGGAGCTTGGAGCCATTTGTGCTTCAGTTTACTTTCCATTCCACTTCCCCATCCCCTGTGTCCTTGCGGCTGGTTTGCTTGGCACGAAGTGCTGAGGCAGGCACAAGTATGTGGCAGTCCTGCATAGGGACCCCTCAAAGCTGTTACAACTGTCCTGCACTGCCTTCATTCCTGCCCTGTTTGCAGATCAGCCCAAGGCCGCAGCCGTGTGGAACTCAGCTGTGCTGTTTCAGGCAGGTTCTCCCTGACTGAAGTGCAGGCTGTGCATCAACTAGGGCTGCCTCAGTTGCGTTTCTAGAGCTGCTAGCACTATGCTTACGGGCAGCAGGCTGCAAAATTTCATTCTGCCTGTGAAGAAAGCTGGTGCTGGAGTTAAAATAGGCTTGAACACTCCACTCAGACCAGTAGGTGATCACTTCTAGGGTAACTGCACAGAGACGAGCTGCAGACTGGTCATGGGGCTGAACCTGAGACAAAGCCAGTGCCAGAAACTCCATCTTGACCCATGGAAATGTGGTTGGAAAATACGCACTACAGGCTGGCAGGAAAGGTTGTGCAAAGCAAGCAAGAACAGTAAGGCTGCGTGATATGAAGCAAAGTGCCTTCAGAGGCACCTTGCACAAAAAAAAAAAAAAAAAAAAAAAAAAAAAAAAAAAAAAAAAAGAGAAACAGAAAAGGACTTGCAACCAAGTATTGCACTGCTGCCCAGGTCCAGGCTTCAAGGAGCTGGAAAACTCAGGGGCTGCAGGGAGTGAGACTGTTTAGCAAGCTACCTAGGTTCTTAGAAGATCAAAGAGGAGGAATACAAGATGTTTCTGGAGGAGATGAACAAATCCTTGCTGAAAGTGGGGAGGGAGTGGGCAATGGGGTAGGCTCTGTAACTGGAAGAAATTGGCTGGTTTTCTGTTGGAACATCTTGACTAAGCAGCATGGCTCCAGTGAACTTTTCCAAACCAAATTTCAGGCCAAATCACCTTAGCTGCTTTCAGCACATCCATTTTACTGGCCGTGTCCTCCTGTTCTTCATCATCCAGTAACCCTGCTTAGAGAGGTTCCTGGTTTGTCAGTCTCTCAGCTTAAGGCAATTAGAGCTGCAGCTTGAGACTTCCTTTCTCCACAAGCAGTGTAGTGGTGGTTGGCACCTCTTCCCCCTTAGTGTGGGGCCCCATAATCTCTCCTCTTCAGTCCCAGTGCTTTCACTGAGTCCAGCTATTTACAGATCCTGTGGTCCCTTCCTCCCTGCATTTCCTTTCTATCCTACCAGCTGGAAGTCTTCTTCCAGATCCTGCACTCTCTCCCTTTGACTTCACTACCTCTTTCCTTCCTGAGTCTATTGTTCCTGCTTTCAGCAGGAGGCTTACACCAAAACAGTTACTGCCCCCAGCTGTGACCACACTAGCCCGTTCAAATTCTCCTCAGGGCTTCCCCACAGGTGCCACACAGTTCCTAAGGAATGCTGCATCCACAATCCTATGGATGTCTGTCTCACCAGTGGCCCTGCATCCCCTCTACACATTGTGGCCACCTGTGGAGATGAAGCACTGCTACCTACTCCCTCTCCACCCAAATCCCTCATAATAACCTGTTGGACAGCAGTGCTAGCACTCTCTGATAACTATGTTTTCAAAAGAGCTTCATAGTAAACCAACAGCTTTCTCACCTTGCCTTGCTTACCTTGTCTTTTTCTTAGCTCAGCCTGCCCTGCTTTCAAGGGTCACTGTCTTCTACTTCAGGCATACTTCCTACACTTGTTGTAGGGGCTGCAGCCAACTAGTCCCTGTACTAGAGCGGTTCAGCTTAGAAAACTCTGGAGAGTGGAGTGATCTGCAGGGAAGAGAGATTACACGTCCGCTGGAAAATGTGGAAGGGTCATGTCTGATAGGAGGACAGCCCTGCCAGCTCTGACCTCAAGCAAGTTAGTGCCTGTGCTGTGGACTGCTCTCGGAGGAGGGTGAGGTAGCTCGGGGTCTGCTCACTGCCCAGTCTCTCCACCTTGCTTCCATATGGTGTGATAATCATGACTTGAAGCTATGCATCACTTGAGTGATTGTCACCTGCCAAACAGCCTGCTCCCAGCAGGGACACCTGTAACATCTCCAAACTGACCATTACAGCAAGGTCGAAAACTTGTCCTCAGATGCAGGAAACCCCAGGGCACATCTGCCAGCTCATCCCTGCTTTGGGGTATCCCCAAAGCCTCTCAAGTCCCGAGCACCTGCCAAGCCAGCCAGAGGTGGTGTTACCAGACATTTGAAAATAAACATTTGATTATATTATTGGAAATGGAGTTACAAAAGAAAAGCCTGAAGATATACATGTATACACACACACACTCACTTAACAACTACTCAGGAGCAGCATGCTCCTTCTCTGGCCCCACACTCCAGTTACCCTTTCCATCAAACCCCAGCAATTTTGCCTGGCAGCCCAGCAACATCGACTGGCACAACTGCAAGGGACAGTCCTCTCTTCTCCCTTTGAAACATTCCTAGCCCTTCCCTTATTTGCTTCAGCAATTGCATGAGCAGGAGGAGATCAGCTCAGCAATGCAATCACAATCAGCATTTGAGCAGGGCTAGGGACACAACTCAGCCCATGGCCGCCACTTGCCAGAGTGGGTGCAAAGGACAGCATGTGCAGCAGGACCAGCCTTTCGGCTGCAACACAACCCCAGATTGGATCAAGCCAGCCATGACTGTGCTCCTCAGTATTTCTCTAGTTACCCATCCATTGTGTTCCTTAATTTGTGCATTCCTTCTACCACTTCTGGCTTTTCTCCAAACCACAACATTTGTAAGACTGCAGTAAAATTGTGTAAGTTGTAAACCTGAACAAAATATTCACTCTACACAGCGTGTGTTAGCTCCTTATCTCAGATCTTTCTGGAAGCATTGCATGGAGTCAGTGTGTGATGTGGCTGCCTGCCTCAGTACTATACTTTTTCCTAGGAAGGCAGCTACTAATTACCCTCAAACCAGCACACTGGCAGGCTGGTCACCCACGACCCTCAGCCAGCTGCTTCCCTTGCATCAATCATAGCAAATATACGGCCTTACGGGAACACACGGCAGCTTGCTGACCTGACAGCAACCTAATCCAACCCAAGGAAAAAAGTTTTCTATATGATCCCTGAAACCACGGGAAATTGGGAGGATCTTCTTACTCTGGGAAGGGACATACCTACTGAAAACCTGTCCCTTGCTCTAGTGAGAAGGAGAATGCTTTCTATCTGACTCTCCTCTCCTTCTCTCCATCTGTGGCTATGCTTGCTCTTTACACTACTGAAAACAGCCAGGCTGCCCTGAAATACTGAGCACAGCTCTCTCCCAGGGTTACTGACTATCCCCAGGGGAAATCATGTGGATTAGTTAGTGTCTGTAAACTGCTTGGTAAGAAAGAAAGAAAAAAAAGAAAAAAAAAAGTAATAGACTTGGGTTAGGAATTGCTCCTCTCCCCAAGGCATCATTTTAGATTCCTGGTACCCCACCACTCACGCTGTGATCCATGGCAAACTGTATCTCCCAGTTATTTTTCAAGTAGTTACTGAATTTGCTGGTCCTCTTCCCTAATCTTCTCATTCAGCAAAAGCATGAGAGGCCAATGGGTCTGAGTAGCAGAGCAGGACTCAGCCACCTCTCCCCTTCTCCAGCACAGTCCTTTCACCCATGTTCTTTGCTGGCTAGGGAGAAGAGAGCAAGGTCCCTCTTCCTCTCTGCCACCCTGCTTCTGGACAGACTCCCAGATAAGCACTTTCTCTTCTCTTTGGCTCAGACCTGCAAGTGCAGGGCAGGTTTTATCCCCATCACAGCACTTCACTCCCAAGCCTCTCCAGCTCTCTTTCACAGTAACCTCATGCCCTCAGACAAGAAGACTTCTGTACTGAAAATGGGTCCCCAGTGGTATAGCATACTCCAGGAACAGGCCTGGTCACCTTCCTTTGCTTTCCTTTGCTCTCTTGGATGATGCTGGGGACTCTCTTTTACTGATGGGGGGGGGGGGATGTCACAGCAAGGCAATCACTGATTAGGATGCTACATCAGGCTTGGGGTCTGGTGTCACAGCAGTCAGGAGGAAAGAGGCAGATGTCAGATGTGATGGACAGGGAAGCTGAGGGCCAAAGAGCAGGCTGCCAGCTTGAAGCTCAGAAATTCAGCACCAAAGCACGAGATGCAAAAGAAACAGATGCAGGAAATAGCAAGAACTGTGCAGTGACAGCACGCGCTCGCAGGGAACAGTCAGCAGCAGGAGGTCTTTCCTGTACTGACAAAGGCAACAAAAAGAAGCTGACTATTTCTCAGACCAGCAGCATGCTCTTCCTGCTGCTTTTATGTAAAACTGATGGATAGGATCAGCAGCCTTGCCAGGACTTGGAGCAACCAGCATGGGCTGGAAGGCCTGCAAGGGACCCAGCTGAAGTAGGGAAGCTTGAGTAACCCTGCTGTAGCAAGCCTTCCTAAGACACAGTGCAGTGAAGAAAAACTGTGCACCCTCCACGGAGGATAGGAGCCTGCACTCTATCTCCCCATGTGTCCGAGCACAGACAGGCAGACACAAAGCGTGACACTGACCTACTGGCCTCTGAGGCTGCCTTGGCTCCTCCTGGGCACATGCTGTTTCTCTCTCCCAAGCCCCAGCTGCAGTAATGCCAGCATGAACAGATTCTGTCCTTCCTAACCCCTACATGACATCTCTATCACACAGCCAAACACAGGCCTAGTGAGAACAAAGCCAGCAGAGGAAGGGAGTAGCACCGCACAACAGATGGTGACAAGGTAGGAACAAGCAACTCAGGTTGAGGCTACCTGAGCCAACATGAACACCACCACTCCCAATGCACACTCATTGCCTGAACTTGCTCCTCTCCATAAGAAGACACAGCTTACACAGCCTCCACCCTGCTACAATACACTCTCTCTCCTGTCCTTCAGTCTAGCTTCAGCTGTCAGGGCCCTGAGTGCACTAACAGGCCTTAATTGCCCTGAGCAGCCTCACCTGGGGCCACTACCCACGCCCCTGCCCATGGGTGTGGGGGTGGGTGTGTTTTCCTTTAAGCTCAGCCCACAGCTACTACTGCCTTCCTAAGCTAAGTTGGAGGAGTTGTGGTTTCTGGCTGTGCATTGTTGATCCTGACCTGTAGGCTGGTTTACCAGCCTGACCTTAGACTTGCTTTGCCTTGTCACCACAGACATGCCTGGCAATCACTGGGCCTGATCCTGACCTGTGTATTGACTTCCTAGCTTAACTACAAACTACCTCATCACCATGAGCTTGCCTGGCTATCTCAGTTCTTGGTCAAACTCGGCCACTACCCTGGGCCTGCCTGGCTCTCCTTGCTCAGGTACTGTGGGGATGGACCATGGCTGATGAAAGGCCCAGGCCTGCTGGCCTTGGGAACTACTCCCCTCACAGCTCTCCTTCTCCTAGTGTGCAGCCAGCCCTTGCTGCACCCTGACATCAGCTTTCCTGGTATGACTGCCAGGACAGCTGCACTGTGAATGGGATCAGGGAACTCAACTGGCTTAAAAATAGCTGTGAGGAAAAAGCTATCAGTTACTTTTACCTGAACTGATTCCCCAATACTGTTTGTGTAATCCCAGAAATGGGCATATAGGGACAATTAAGGTAGCAGCTAAGAGTGACAGACCCCAGGGGTTACTTAAGATGAGACTGCTGCCAAGAATGAGCCCTGGCAGGCTGGATCAGGCTTCACTACCCAGTTCAGAAACTTGTCTCGGAGTAGCTTGAATCAGATGTGTCAGCCAGGAGCCTCTCATCTTACGGTAGGGCAGTGTGGCTCAGGTCTCACTCTGACCATGTAGTCAGAGGTTTGCTGATTCCCAGAATGCAAGACTTCATACCCTTGCTAAACCACCAGGGGTTTTTCTGCAGGGTTTTTTTGCCCAACAACTCAGTTGTTCCTGATTGCATCTGTATGTCCCAAGACTTTATGGATCTTGCTAAGATCATGGATCCTAGGTTCCCACTGTAATGAATCCTACAGTTGACCTTACGTATCTGTGGAAATGAGTGAAAGGAAAGCCTTTAAATGTAAACTGAAGGTTGTCTTGTCCAGATATTAGTACATTTAACTGTTTCTTTTAGCAACAAGCTGGTGCTACAGAGCAACCTCCTTTTGGAGGTAAGGAAATCCCAATCTATTCCATCTCAGTAATACCATGCTACTGATTAGCTTTTGTTGTTGTTGCCCTTCTGAACCACTCATTGCTCTGCAGTCACTTTTTTTTTTTTTTTTTGGCTAAAGCATGAAACAGTCTGTACGCTATTGACTTTTAGCTCAAAGCACAACCATATCTTTTCCTATTTTTCTTGCATTATAACTGAATGACTTTCTAGTTCATTCCCTCCTGCTTTCAAGCAGATAATATAGCATTTTAAGGCCCTGACACAATCTTTGGTCTGAAATAACAACTTCCCTACCTTGATTACTGCACCAGATTAGGCAGTGCTGCTTGCTGCTCTTGAGAAGTCTCCAGCTGACTAAATAATTTCCAAGTCTGTTCACGTGTGCTAGTGTACCAGGCCCGGTGTCCTGAGGTCCAGCTGCTGCAGCAGGTGACACCTGTAAGCACTCATCTGAGCTTTTTCTCAGGTAGCAGCTGACCCAAGGCATTGCCTGCCTACTTATTGTACAAAGCCTCTCTCTGGGCCCGCAAAGGCCCTCCCAAGAGGAAGGGCGCAGTCAGTAACGCTACCCGAGAGCGCCGCTGCCTCCCGCCGCATGCCGGCGTCCTGAAGGGGCTGAGGGAGCACCGTGAACAGCCAGAGCTGACGGGAGTCTCGGGTGTGGTAAACGTCCCCGTTCGTGTTTAGACTCAGAAAGCGGTTTGCAGAGGACGAGGCCGTGAAACCCGAGAAGCGGCGGGGCCGTCGGGCCGGAGCAGTGGACGGGGTGACGGCGGGGCTAGCGCAGGGTGCCGAGGAGGGGCCCTGACCCGAAACGCCCACCCTGGGCGCTGGGGCCGCCCCTGAGCCCGAGGAAGGTGGGGACTCCCAGCCCCGCCGGGTGTGGCGGTTGGAGCGGTTAATGGCGGAGCGGCCCCGTGCCCCCGCTGTCATGGCGACGGGGCAGGTAGGGGCTGACCCCTACGGGGACGCGT